>CAUOFW020006607.1:0-23483 GCA_963454935.2 Ilex paraguariensis
TTACCTCCATTGAGGGAAGTGGAGTTTTCTATTGAGATTTACCTGGCACGGAACTGATATCCATCTCCTTATCGCATGACATCGTTGGAGTTGAAGGAGGTAAGAAAACAATTAGATGAGCTTCTTATCATTGGGTTTATACGATTGAATACTTCACCTTGGGGTGCTTCTGTCCTCTTTGTGAAGAAAAAAGATGAAACCCTTAGATTGTGTGTGGACTATGTGTTGGATGACAAAAACTTTGATTTAGTGTTGAATATGTCATGGATTGTGAATCTACATGCATAAAAATAATTTTTGTGTTATGGGTTGAAAATTTAGTTTGATTTTAGTTATGGGTATTTGATTAAACCTATGATTTTTGGGTTTTGAAGTATGCTATGACCTTGTACATAATATATATTACATATTCTCTTGGAAATAAAAATAATTTTGTGGTGGGTTTGAAACCCTAGTTTGATTTTAGTTATGAGTATTTGATTAAACTTATGAATTGGGGGTTTTGAAGTATGTTATGATTTTGTATATATAATATATATGACTTATTCTCTTGGAATTGGTTGCGTTGCTTTGAAAATGCAAATTTTGAGATTTGAGTATACTATATGTTTGATAAAATATCAAGGTTATGACATGAATTTTTAAAAGGATTTATGGATATAGAACATAATGAGTTTTAGAAAATGTATGCTTGATACTGACAGGCAGAGGGTTAGTAGAAGGTTGGGCCTATGGAGTAGGTTGTCAAGGCGGCTACTAGTCCTAAGGGAGATTGGTTATGGTAGTGATTTTCGGTGATGACCTATGTGGCATCACAAATTGTGCCATGCACATTCCCCTTAAAAAGCAAGAAGGGCGATGAGACTCTAAAGTGCAAGACTCAAAAGGTTCCCCGACAATGGTTCATGTGTAAACCGATGTGATTGATTACATTGTCCTTATGCGAGACATACATGGTATTTGCTATGATGGTTTGACTTTAATTTATACCGTGTATAATTCTAATGTTGAGGCGTTGAGAGATTTTTATAAATGTTTTACTTATTATCTTGTACTTGTATTTAATTATGGAAAGCTTTCATTACTTATTCATATGATTTGTGGAATGTTGATTTTTAAAACTTTGTAAATGCTTGGAAAATGATTATCCTTCTAAGCGTGTGGTTGCTCATCCCTTATTAATATTTTCAGAGACTAGCATGCATCCCTGGGGCATAAGTGATGGAATGCTTGGATTAGAAAGAATCTCTTTTGGAGTTTTTTTTTTGTATTCACCTTTAGAACTTATGTAGAAAATGTTAGTACTCAAGCATTGTATTTGAAAAGGTTGTTTTGAGGCATTTTTGGTATACACTTGATCATCCCATAGATGGATTAATATTTTGGATATTGTAATATAAAGTTATGACTTTGGGCACTAAGTTGTAGTATATATTGGTGTTGGATGTATCCGGGTTTGGGAAGACTTAGTGGGCTTCTAATTGTCACTCCAGATTTAGTTAGATTATATTTTTGGATGGATGCATGTTGTGGATGTTTAGTTAGTTTGAATTATGTTATGCTCTCACAAGGATGCTCTTACTAACTGCTTAGAAGCCCAATTTTCAAAGGAAACTTTGCCAAATTTTCAAAAAAGAAATGATTTATTTCAACTAAAGAGATCCGTTCCTAGATATTTTTACAACATACCAACATGTGTTTTTTTTTTAAAATAAACAAAGTGTTTGTTTTAATCACACTTTTATGAAATTGGAGCGTGACAGTCCCAATAACCCCGACATCATGGATGATAGCATATAACTGGTAGAAGAAGAAAGAAAGAAGAAGAAGAAGGAAAATAAGAAGAAGAAGTGGTAGTAGTAGTGGAATAAACAGGCTCAGACTTGTCGAAATTGGCATCAACAACAAAGTACTTGAAGACTACGTTATTCACCAAGTAGAGCAATCTAAAGGCCACACAATACAAGCTGTGACAATGAATTGTAAAAACCAACTGAGATCCACTCAAAATCCCAAGACATGCAATGATCATGACTAGACCTACTTCTAGAGTTTTTGATCGATGCATTGAATTGACATGTAACAGAAGGAGAAGAACCAGAAAAAGAAAATGGTGAATACCTTTTAAACTTCCTGAACATGTTCCTGATTGAATGTTCCTTATTAGTTAGAAAATTGAACAGTGATGAAAAGATTTTTGAATAAGGATAAAAGAGAAAAACTTTTGTTTTTTTTATAAGGTAAAATATTAACGATGTAGGATTTATTGCACTAGAAGTCCTCAAAGTATGAGATTTGTCTCATTTTGGTCCGCAATATTTCAATTGCATTATTTTGATCCCTGAAATATTGAATATGTTTTTCTATGGTCCTTCAAGCAAACAATGTTCAGATTGCTAACAAATTTTTATCACAAACTTGTCATGTAATGCCTATATATGGATAAAAAATAATTTTAACAACTCTTAAACAAAATTTGGGTAGTTCTTGACAAAAAAATGTGTAATATGAGTAACTTTTGACCAAAAATTGGATATTTAATGATCAAAATTGTGTAATTTAAATAGCTATTTAACCAAAATTTGCGTAAAAATTTGGTTAAAAATTATCTAAATTATTTTTTTGTCCATATTTAAGTATCACGTGATAAATTTATTATAAAAAATTGTTAGTAATTTGAGCATTGTCTGCTTGAGGGACCATATAGAAACATATTCAATATTTCAAAAATCAAAATAATGCAATTGAAACATTGAGGACCAAATTGAGGCAAACTCTATACTTTTGGAACCTCCTATGCAATTTACCCAATGATTTATTTACTCTATGTCTTTTAGACTTCCAAATTGTAAATGCTGAATTAATTATAATTTATTACTCACATGGAGAATGTTAACAAATCCGTTATAATACCTATAAATGATGTATGAAATTGAAAAAAGATTATTCATTGAGGATAAAAGAGAAAAACAAAAATTTTTCTTTTCAAGGTGCTTTTTGAAGTAGTATAGATGTGATGATTAGTCAGATAATTCTAAAGGGTTAGTTTAGTAGTAACTCAAGTACCTGATAAGTATTTCATTAAACATAAGTCAAAGATTTGAATATCCTGCAAATGCACATTTCTTGACGGCTCTGCATTCTAAAGTAATGGAAAAATCGTAAAAAAACTATGTATAATTCAACGCTAATGTATGTTCTTGCGTCACCACTTGCTATACAATAAAATCCCCTGCTATACAATAAAATCAGACCCATCCATCCTCAGTAAATCAAAACCCATTTTGATTCATCATCATTAGACCAATAAACCTTATCTGCAATGGCTTCACAACCCCACAACCTTCACTTTGTTATGATCCCTCTAATGTCCCCAGGCCATAACATCCCCATGATGGACATGGCCAAATTGTTGGCACAACTTGGTGCGACAGTCACCATTGTCACCACCCCCCTCAACGCCACCCGATTCAGTGCAGTCATTTGTCGTGCCATTGATTCCGGCCTACCCATCCGTATTCTCCAGCTTCGATTTCCTTCCGTTGAGGCTGGTTTGCCGGAGGGTTGTGAAAACCTTGACAAAATCCCCTCTCTTGATTTCTTTAAGAACTTTCTTACTGCCATTGAAATGCTGCAACAACCACTGGAACAGTTTTTGGAAGAGTTCAAGCCTACTCCAAGCTGCATTATATCTGATAAGGTCCTGGCATGGACAGCCGAAACTGCTCGAAAGTTTCGGATTCCGAGGATTATTTTCGATGGAAGGAGTTGTTTCACACAGTTATGCACACACAATTTATTAATTTCCTAGGCTTATGAGACTGTTCCTGAGTCAAAATCCTTGGTTGTGCCCGGTTTGCCCGATCGAATTGAACTGACAAGAGCTCAATTGCCTGGAGCATTCAATCCTGGCTCATATATGGATCTGAAAGATATTCGGGAACGAGTTAGAGCAGCTGAAATTGATGCATATGGGGTGGTCATAAACAGTTTCGAGGAATTAGAACCGAGATATGTGGATGAATATCAAAAAATTCGAGGCGATAAAGTATGGTGCATTGGGCCACTGTCACTATGCAATAAGGACAACTTGGATCAAGTTGAGAGAGGAAACAAGTCCTCCATTGATGAACTCCAGTGCTTGAAGTGGCTCGATTCTCGCCAGCCGGGGTCTGTAGTCTATGCCTGTCTCGGAAGCCAGGCTCGGGTTACTCCTCCACAGCTAATTGAGCTTGCATTAGGCTTAGAAGAGTCAAATCATCCATTTATTTTGGTCATAAGAGCAGGGGATGAAACAGAGGAGGTAGAGAAATGGATATTGGAAGAGGGGCTTGAGGAGAGAATAAAAGGAAGAGGTCTTTTTTATTCGAGGTTGGGCTCCTCAAGTACTAATTTTGTCCCACCCCGCGATTGGAGGGTTATTAACGCACTGTGGTTGGAATTCGACTCTAGAAGGTGTTTCGGCAGGCGTGCCGATGATAACATGGCCGTTTTTCGCCGAACAGTTTTTCAATGAGAAGTTGGTAGTGCAAGTGTTGGAGACTGGTGTTAGTGTTGGAGCTGAGGCTGTTGTCCACCTTGGTGAGGAAGAAAAGTTTGGGGTGAAGGTGAAAAAGGAGGAAATTAAAGGGGCTGTGGAGAGGGTAATGGATGAGGGAAAAGAAGGCGAAGAAAGGAGAGAAAGAGCAAGAAAGCTTGGGGAGATGGCAAAGAGAGCAGTGGAAGAAGGAGGATCTTCTCACTTGAACTTGACAATGCTTGTCCAAGATATCTTGCAACAAGCAAATTTTCAGTCGCATTCGGAAAATTGAAAAAGTTACGTTTCAATGATCAAAATTAGAGTTTGATGAAGCTTAAAAAAAAATGTTAGATTCGATTCTAGTCGACCCCATAAAATTGTAATGTGACTCGATTGAATCATAACTTTTGGTAGCGTAATTAATTGAGTGTTTCGAATATTTAATTCTTTAGTTTTTTCTCAACCTTCATACATTCCAGTGGAGAATAAAGTTGGCAGGTTGACATGGGATAGGCTACGACTGTTATTACCTCCACTTAATTAAAGAACCCTCATACTGTTTTGCAGTAGAAATATCTACTTGTTATTCTATAAATTCGAGACCCTGGATGAGATTTGTTTTGACATGCACAATACTCCACCATAAAGCACTTTTCAGTTTTCACTTTGAGAATGTGTGGGCAGATTTTTTAAGGACTGAATTTTTTTTTTTAACTAAGTTTTTTTTTATTCATAAATTTGGAATGTATGTAATCACTCACAAATCATACTAATCAGTTCAATTAATATGTCTCTTTTGAGACTCAAATTCAGAATGTAGTGTCCTAAAGGCTAAAATCCAATTCAGATTCACCCAAAATAGGCTCTAATTCTAATTAAGAAATTAAACCTCGTGGAGTATCTCCACCAAGTAAATTTTCTGGTAATCTTGAATTTGTATTATCATAACCGATAAATCATAATATCACCACCTTCATTACAAATTCTATATCATCATGCATTAAGGAATAGCTATTTACTAATTTAAATGGGTGTATGGTAATTACTTGACCCATTCTCACAAGAATAATGTGCATGGTAAAGAGATTGAATAGAAAGTCATGGGCAGCCCAAAAATTCAAGCATAAACACACTAATATCAATGGAGAATTGTTAAAGGGTACACTAAATAATATTTATTGGCCTTAAAATACATAGTTCATATTGTTAAATAATTTAGTTCACATTTTCTTAATTTTATTGTGTCCAAGTACACATTTGAGTTTTTTAGATTTTTTTTGACGTATTTGCCGTTTCCTTAAATTATACATCTATATAATAAAGTAGTTAGATTTCTTTGTGTTTAACTTTTCGCGGCTCAGATCGCTTGACGATTATTTGATATGACGGTTCTCATGCCAAATTTTTCTAAGACTCCTATCGCTCGTCTAACTCTCTTTATATCTGTCTTATACTCTCTCTCTCTCTCTCTCTCTCTCTCTCTTATATTATTATCTTATTTTTTCTGTTTTTCAAGTGTTATTTTTTTTATTATTTACTCCATAAAACATATGAAACTACATGTTTTTTTTTAAAAGAAAGAGAATTTTATTGATTAAACCTCAAAATTACAAGAATCAAAACATAAACTGTTTTAAGAAAAAACAGTAACTGTGTTACAAAACTGAAAACAAAAAAAACTGTTACAAACATATTTTCTGTTTTGTAACAGAAATTCAGTTAAAGAAGCAGTTACAGAAAAATAGAACAAAAACCTTGAACTGCCACCTGTACGCCTACTGCAACAGCTGAAAAACCAGTTGCACTGCCCACCAACAGCTCAACTGGTAAATAGAAGCAAAACCATTGCTTGGACCAACCAGCAATCAGCTCCTTGCAAATCAACTCCAAATCAGTAGTCAGGATCCTCAGTTAAGACAGCTTAAAAATCGCATACCATCACCTCAATAACAGCACAGCATCAGCTGTTTTACAATCCAACTCAACCCTTATCATCAAAAATCATACAGCTCTTCCTGCGTTGAACAGGAAGACTCCTCTGATCTAGAATCAAACACTGTTGACAAACTCAGAAGAGTAACCCTTATAAACAGCAGTATTTGCCAAGGCATCAGCAACAGAGTTGGCTTCTCTGTATATATGCCCCAAAGTAAACTGCATTCTATTCAAAAAGGCCTTAATCTGATCCAGAAAACCTAGCAAAGGCCAGGCACAATCCATCATACCCTTAACAGTCTTGAACAGCACCAATGAGTCTGACTCAATGCAAATTCTCTCTCCAAGCAAACCATACCTATCAATCATACAAAAACCATCCAACAGAGCTTTAAATTCATCTCTCATATTAGTCTCCATGCCATACCAGAATAACGCTACACAGACCAATCCTCCCCACTCATTCCTGAGAATTGCTCCACCTCCAGCTGCACCAGGATTCCCCTTTGCAGCACCATCAACATTAAGCTTGAGCACCCCAGACCCTGGACAGGACCAACAAACTCATATAGCTTTGGTGATACAATAATTCCTAAGGAATTCAACATCATTTTCGCACTTTCATTATCCAACACCTTTGGTTTAATCAATCTGACATGCAACCTCAGAAAGCTGCAAATTTTCAGAAAGACAGAATAAGAATTAATCTGTCCTTCCTCGTCTCTCCTCCTACACCTTTCTATCCATATTGGCCAGAAAATCAGTAAGGAAAGACTTCTCAACAAGCTGCAACAAATAGTTTCCCTCTTGAATACTCTGCACAACCTCTGCATTCTAACCAGAGGTAATTCCTCATTAATCAACTGGAAACCCCCCAAACTTGCAAACCTGCTCCAAAGAGCTTTTGCATACTTGCACTCCACAAATAAGTGTACTGCACACTCCTCTCCCTCATAGCACCTTACACACACATCTACTCACCAAATGAATCCCACATAACTTGACTTTGGAATCCATAGGTAAAGCCTTCATTAATAACTTCCAACTCACTAGTTTAGCACTAGGTGCAGTGTTCATCCTCCAAAAAACTTTAGCAACCTCATTCTCCATACCTGGAACCCTTACCATATTCCATGCATCTTTCAAAACAAAATCACCAGACACAGAATGTCTCCATACAAGCTTATCAGCACTATCAGACAAAGTTAAACTGCATCCCAAAATCTTTGATCTCAACTGCTCAGTCAAAAAGTCATTCACTTGTTCCAACTGCCATTGAGATCCTACAAACACCTCAGATACTTTTGGAAAAAAAGAAGGCCTCACCTCCATTCTACATATCAGAGGTCCCCCTTGCAACCAATGATCACACCAAAAGTCAACTTGATCACCTTTACCAGCCAACATTTTAGACTGCATAACCACATGTTCAAAAAAAGGAACCAAAGCCTTAAAACATTTAGATTTACCCCCAATCACACTCCTCAACAAATGATTACCTTTAAGGAATTTAGTAGAGAAAACCTGAGACCATAATGATGTACCTTTCAGAAGACCCCAAGCTTGTTTTACTCTAAAAGCAGCTTGTAGTTCCTCAAATTTCCTCACCCCCAAACCTCCCTCTAGTTTTGGTAAAGTGACCTTACTCCAAGCCACCGAATGCCTTTTCCTAACATCCAGTCTACTAGACCATATGAACCCTGCCATTATAGAATTTAACTTGCCAATAACACCCTTTGGCATATTCAAACAAGCCAATAAATGAATGGGCACAACACTCAAAACAGTCTGCACCATCAAGACCCTGCCCATGTTGGACAGCATCTTAGCATACCATCCCTCCAGTCTACTTCTGAACTTATGAACAACTCCTTCAAAGCAAGGTAAGTAAAAGGACACTGCTTAAGTGGAATTCCAACAATACCAGAAAGCTCCTGTCTTCTACTACAGGATATCCACTTTGAGCAGAACATAGAACTTTTCTGCACACTCACTTTCTGACCAGCAGATTGTTCATACTCACCCAGAAACTTCATCAAGTTCACCAGAGACCTTTTACATCCCCCGAGAAAAACCAAAGTGTCATCAGCAAAAAGCAAATGAGACACTAAGGTTGTCCTTCTCCCCAAATGATACCCCTTTACTAAGCCCTCCAAATAATTTTTCATCAAACCTCTACTCAGAAAGAATAAACAGACAAGGAGAAATTGGAACCCCTTGCCTAAGGCATCTAGAAGCAGGAAAAAAACCAAACCTTTGCCCATTTACACAAATAGAGACATGCTGGCTATCCAAACAGTTATGAATAATCTTCACAAACATCTCAGAAAACCCCAAACAAGAAAGAGTTCTCAGCAAGAAGTCCCACTCAAGCCTATCATAGGCTTTCATCATATCAGGTTTTAAGAGCATATTACCAGCCTCCACCTTTCTATCCAAGTTCTCCACCATTAATTGAGCCAAAGCAACACAATCACTCCCACTTCTACCCTTCACAAAGCCATGCTGCTCATTGGAAACTACCACTGGTAAAATAGGAGCAAGCCTGGAAGCCAAGATTTTAGTAAGCACTTTATACAAAAAATTACACAAGCTAATAGGCCTAAAGTCTGAGAAAGACACAGGATTAGGCTTTTTATGAATTAGCACAAGCAATGTGGCATTAGCAGACCTTGGAACCTTACCACCTTTCAAGAAAAAGTTCACTGCTCTCACCAAATCAAGTTTAATAACCTCCCAGGCCACCTGGAAAAACTTCCCAGAAAAACCATCTACCCCAGGTGAGCTATGTACATACATGGAAAAAACCACACTCTTTACCTCCTCCTCAGAAGCCTCAGCAATCAGTTTGCTATTCATCTCCTCATCCACCAACAAAGGAATCTTAGAAAATAAACTATTCTGCAACACATGATTTTCAGACTTATACAAAGAGGAGTAAAAGCTTACAGCCACATCAGCAATCTCCAAATCATAATGTACCCAATCACTAGATTCATTCTGAATCTTAGAGACCTTATTTCTGACTGCTTGCTGATAAAATTTTGAATTCCTTTCACCATCCACAACCCATCTGATGTTGGCCTTTTGCCTCCAATACACTTCCCCCAATTTCAAAATTTCATTCAATTCCTTTTGCACTTTCTTCATGGACAGAAAATTACTTTCAGAATTATTTTCCTCAAGCAATATTTCTGCCTTCATAACCTCCTCTTCCTTCCTCCTAATCCTTTCAAAAATATTGCCAAAAATCTCCTTGTTCCACCTCTTAAGATGAACCTTCAAATACTTTAGTTTCAGAAAAAAATTCTCAATTGGATTTTTTGAATATTCTCCAGTCCATTTTTGACACAACCAGTGGCTTAAAACCAGGATCCTCCACCCACAAATCCTGAAATTTAAAATAAGAGACTCTAAAAGAAAAGGAGTCCATTACCTTAAACAGAATAGGACAGTGATCAGAACCTCCCCTTGCTAAATGCAATATCTCAATACTACCAAACTTACTACACCAATTGGAGCTAAACAAAAGTCTGTCAATCCTCTGCCACATCCTAGTTTATCCATGATGATTGTTGCACCATGTAAATCTGCTCCCAGTGTATCCCATATCCTGCAATCCAGCATCATGCACAAAAGCCCCAAACTCCTCCATTGCTAAAGTTGAAGGATATGCACCCCCCAACCTCTCATCAGAACATAAAATAGCATTGAGGTCTCCTCCTACCATCCAAGTAGAAGACAAAGCTATATCAAGTTCCAAAAGGTGTTCCCACAGTGGCCTCCTCAACACATGGTCACAACAAGCATAAACCATGGTTATATACATCATCTCAGATCCCAAATAGGAAGCCTCAACAGTCAGAGCTTGCTCATGCTGAACTACTATATTAACTTGCACCCTATCATCCCACAAAACCCACAAATAACTTTCAGCCAAAGGATTACAAGCATAATGAGTTAAACCAATGGACATAGCCAGTCCATGAAGCTTATTCTTCCTCATCTTGGGCTCCTGAATAGAGACCATACACACATTATTCATTCTCACCTGCTTCTTAATCCTATTTCTCTGCTCAGCTTTCCTAGCTCCCCTCATATTCCAAGATAAGTAATTAATCATGAATAAGAGAGAGAGCTCCATTCCTGGACTTTAGTCTAATAGAAACTTCACTAGAAACCTCATTCAGAGCATTAAAATCAGAATCATCCTCCTCCAATTCCAAAGTGAGATTTCTAGGTCTTTCAATCTCAACACCACCACCATCAGATATATAACCTTTATCTGGTGGATCATTTCTTCTTTCTAAACCAATATCATCATCTACAGACACATTCAAACCCCTCCTAGTAACATAATGATGTTCAACATAAAAAGAACTATCATTTGAGGGTGAAAAATGCCTAGTAACATTACAGATATTCAAATTTCCATGACCCACAGCAGTAACCAAAAGATTCCCCGTAGCCTCCCCTTGCACTTCCCTTTCTTGCTCGACTAAGGATCTCCACTGATAAGAATCTCATTAAACACCACTTCAGTAACACAATTTCTGATACCATCCATCAAAATAGGCACTATCTCATCAATACCAGCCACCTCATCTGGCAAAACACCTACACTTTCAGTTCCATTCCTCTTTTGTGCTTCCAGTTCACTTTCCCCATTCACATTTGTTAGAGTATGTGTGACTCATATTTGCTGTGTGCATAATGACAAGGAGGCAGATGCCGGAGCGGAGTCCGTGACGGCATCTGCCTTGCGGGATTTATATATAGGGGATGCTGATTAGTTGGGGGTGCGGGGGCAACGCCCCCGCGGTACGGTACAGGGATATTTTTGTAAATACGTCCATATTAGGGTTATATAAATACTTAAGATGTAACCCTATTCAATAATGGAAAAGAACAGCCGCTCGCTCTCGTGGATGTAGGCACATTGCCGAACCACGTAAATCTCTGTGTGTTATTTTCTCCTGCTTTCTTAATTGTTTGATTCCTTACTATTCACCATAATTGCTGCACGATCACAACAACATTCCCATTAGAAGATTCTCTCAACTCAATATTCACAACTGGGACTCTATCTTGCTATTCCTCCAACACCTCAAATCTATTCTCCACCTCTACCTCTTGAACAACGGTCCTCTATCTAAGAGGCATTTTACCTTTGTTTCTATGAACCTCAATCATCTCATCCCTCCCAGTATCCCTATTCTCCACCTCATAAATCCCCTTATCATGTCTCTTACCTTCACTCTGAAGCAAGATACCATCACCTCCCTCATGCTTCTTCTTCCGGCAAATCACAGAATCATGTCCCTGTTTCAAGCAGTTAGAACAATAAAAAACACTTTTCTCATACACAATCTTCTGCCATCGACCACTCAAACCCCCCATGTCTAACCATAACCTTCTTGGGTTATTAGCCAGCAGATTAACCTCAACACAAGCTCTCACTAAACCAGGGTGAGTTAAATTCAAAGTAGACTTATCAATAACCAAAATGTGACCAACAGGGCTTAAGATATCCCTCAAACTATCCACATTAAACAAATGAATAGGGAGAACTGGTCAGGAAACCACATTGGTACAACTGGTGGCTCAATACCAGGAAGAAACTCCGGGAACCACTTGAAGAACCTAAACAGAAAACCTTCTATATAGGTAGCGTCCTTAAGCCACATATGAACATAATCCTCATACAATTCAAAATGAATTAAGATGTGTCTTGGATCTAGGATTCCAACATGAAAATCACCTTTAGGTTTCCATCTGGTAATGATAAACTCACGAATTACGCCCAGAGATGGCTTACTATATGCGCATTTCCCAATCAGAGTTTGCTAGAATTTGGACAAAAGCTCCTGAGTCTCTTCAGATGTCCAATATATGCCAGGTTCACCGTTATTATATACAACTTTCTTCACAGCCTTCAAAACATTCGATACAGCAGGCCAAGCCTTCGCAGAAGCATCGCATTCATCTCAGATCCAAGAACACTCTGCAATCTGGATACATCAGATTCACATACTTTCTCACCACGAGACAAAGGAATTTGACCAACAAAAGTAGTATGAGTATTCATTGAGTGACCAATCGATGGGATTCAAACCAAACAAGGAAACTGAGTAATCGAAGGAATTTCGAGCACCAACGATGTTTGAGCAATCAAAGGGATAGAAGGAGGCATCACACACAATTCCTTACCACCAGAGAGATTCACAGAAGAACCCAAGCCATTAACAGATCAAGAACCAGTGTTCACAGAAGTAGAAGTTTTCTTGAACAAGGAGGCAAAATTACGAGTAATATACGGAGGTTTGGGTGGGATTTGTTTCTGATTTTGATCTGAATTCATGTTAAGACAACAATAATCCAGTAAACATTGCAAAATTTAGTGAGAAATCCAAGGAAAATGGAGTAGAATCGAAGGCTTGCAGGAGAAGTTTTCTAGAGAGAAGCTCTCTCTAAAACAGAAATAACTGCCTCCCTACTCACGTGTTCTACAATGATAATTGCTATATTTTGTCGCTTATTTCTTAATTTGTAAATAAAACTTAATATAAATAAAAAATAGCACACATTTTTCACGATTTGAGGACTTTTTTTATCTGAATTTCACATTTTTTCCTGAAATTAGGTCTTAATTGATTCAGAGCCTAAATTATTCTAAAATTTTCATTGATAATGATTTTATATAAATTATTTTTTTAGTTTTTTTAATGTTCGCTCTATTTGTTATAATTTTGGTACTAATTTTTTTAAATTTTTTCAAACTATCAATTTTTTAAAATTTTTTGTCAACTTTTAAATTTATTTTCACTTATTTTCATGTGAACCAGAGATTTTTGAGTTTAACAAGTGGAGGTGAACAATTCTTTTAAAAAAAATGGGGGTGAACAATTGGTTTGGTTTAAGTATGAGCAAAAAAAAATTTATCAAATGATATAGTGAAAAATACGCTATGGTATGAAAAAATATGTATTTAAATTTTATAGGTTAAAATACAAATTTTTAAGTTTATATACAACAAAAATTTATAATTTAAGGTCAATTTTATGTTGGTTTAATCAACAACAAACAATATTCAACACAAAATGAACCTTAAATTGTAATTTATCAAAAATTGAAATTTAAATTTGAAGGAAGGGAGATAATAATAATATTAATATTGAAGGAAGAGAGATAGATGGGGTCTCTATGTAATAAATTTTAAACTCTAGGGATCTTCGTGTTATTTATAAAATATCAGGGGTGTCTGTATAATATTGTCAAAACTCAGGGGAAGTCCGTATTTTTTTACCCTATTTTATTATTAGATATTAATTTATTTTTATTTTATCATAAAAAGTTGAATTATTATATTTTTTAATAAAAATATTTATTGGTTAGGAAAGTTTGTTGGTAGGCAAAAAATAAATGTGTGAGTATGTTTCTGTGTATATTTATATGTGGAGGATTGAAAATTTGGTAATTAAATTTTTAATTTTATTGTGCCATTTGGGGTTGAATGGTGATAGTGGTGATAAATTTATGAGTTTTATAAATGAGTAAGATTTGATTGATTTTATTTATCGGTTAAAGATTGTGAATTTAATTGCGTTATGTTAATATTTTTTTTTTTGCTTGAGATATTTATTAAATAGGGATAGGGTAGATTGAAAATATGATGATTGTGTATATAATTATATTCTGTTATTGGATTGAGTGGTGGTAAAAGTGAAAAATTCATGAGTCTTATAAATAAGCAAAATTTTATTTATTACTTAAATATGGTAAATTTCAATGGATTATGTTAGCATTTGTTTTTTATTTTTTCGGAGACATTTGTATATATAGTGTTGTTTTGAAGAGTTTTATATATTTTTACGATAGTTCTATTAATATGAAGAATATGATCGGCGATATATTTCAAGTCATTTTAAAAGAAGAGTTTATATGAATATTTTTAGGTCATTTTTTTTTAATTTGGATAATTGTGTAAAAAAATTTTATTTGTTATATAATGCTTTCAGACACGGGTAATAACTAGTTATATATAATAAAGTAGAGCTGAGTTTGAATCCAAAAATAAAAAGAGATCCAGATCATTTTGAGACAAAATATAAACACATCCAACAGACAACGTAATCTCAACATAAAAGATGGTTCAGATCATTTCATAAATATTGATCCGATGATCATAATTAGACTTAACTCTAACACTCCTATCTCTTATATAACTCTCTCTATCTCATCTCATCTCCTCTCTTTCTCTCTCTCTTTATATATATATATATACACACACATAATAAAGTGACTAGATTCAAAACCAATATAATCGTCATTACCATTTCCACGTAAATAAAAAGTATAAATATACAATCCATAAATAAAATCATAAAGTTATTATTCATACCAAAAATAAATCACTACTATATGAAAACATGTAGTTCTCAAAAATGGAAAAAAAAAAAAAAACAAAGTCCAATCTAATCACCAATAAAAAAAAATAAGTGACCAACAAAAAATAGCAAGTATTACCAATTGCACAAAATAAAATTCAAAACTAATTTAATCATTATCACCATTTTCACACAAATAAAAAATACAAATATCCAATTCATAAGTAAAACCTTCGAACTATTATTCATACCTAATCACCACTTTACTCAGAATTAAATGAAAATTATAGTTTTCAAAAATTTAATTTTTATTGAAAGTGAACAAAACATATTGTTGATTGTCATAAATGATTAGTTAAAAGAGTATCTATTATAAATTTTGTTAATGGCAAACCATCTCATTATTTCATGTTGATTATTTTTTTTGTTAAATTTTTATAACTGAGTAATTATCAAATATTTTATGTTTAATTTTTGTAACGTGCAGTTAGCAAATGTTTAACATTTATGCGTGTTTATGAATATTGATGATTTTTTCATGTTGGTTTAGTAGTGTATGCTTTGACAATAGTTTATTGTTTTTAATTTTTAATGTTCGTGTGGTTTAGTTGTAAATATATTGCCATTAACTGATTGTTTTTAAATGTTATATGTTAAAAGTATATTGTTTGTACCTTGATTTATGTTAGTTTTGTTTAATTTCTAATTTTACGATAAAACTTTGCATAAATTTAAAAATATTTCTATTAAACACACATAAAATACATAATATTTCTAAGTTTAGTGTTTCTTTTTTCAAAGTTTGTCAGTTTACGTTTGACCCTAATAACCTCATACACATTATCATTACAACACAAAAATTAGTACTCAAATAGACAATATCACCATTTTTGGACATGTAAGTTATTTGATATATTGATTTTTTCAAGACCTTTGATATCATATTTCATTAAAAACCATTATATACTTACTATATAATTTTTCATCCTTCTTATTACAAACTGATTCATATCTAGAGTAGACTGTAAGTAGATCTTCTAATCATGCATCTTAGTATTGATGGTTGATGTTTACTTCTTATTTCTTATCAATTAATAAAGTTTAAATTGTCTTTATAATCCATAAATAAAATCATCAATTTATTATTTATACCAAAAATAAATCACTATTGTATGAAAACCTATAGTTCTCAAAAAATAAAAATAAAAAAATTCAAAGACCAAGCTAATCAGCAGTTAAAAAAAATAGGTGACCAATACAAAAAAAATAAGATACCAATTGCATCAACAAAAAATGTTCAAAACCAATCTAATCGCTATGTGTTGAAATTATTCAAACATCTTATCATTGTGTGTTGAAATTTTATAAGTAACATAGTGACTTCACGCACAAGCAATAACCAGTATTAAATATGACAGTTATTTTGTGTTTTGAAATTGTTATATTATATTAAATATTTCCTAAATTTATAGATGAAGTATATTGATAGTATCTTTTGCTAAAATAACATTTATTCTTTTTAACATCACCCATTTTGAATTATATTCTCATTATATTTGACATAAAATGTATCATCTTTCTTCTTTTCCAATGATCATCCATTATCGGTTTTCTTCTTCTCCAACCATTTTTCATTTTTTTCTTTTCTCTAATACACCATTGATCTTATTAGATATCAAGTTCGAACTACAAATCAGACATCAGGTTCGAAATTATGCTTTGATTCATTTTTTACATAATATTCGTGTTGCTTAATGGTCAATCACTCATTTTTTTTCCATAATATCATTATGACATAGTATAGTTTTTTCATAGAAAATATTTCATGTATAACATATTTTTGAATCAAAATAAGTAATACAACACTCTAGATAGTGTGACAATAAAAGGTAACTCAAACAACACAACACTCTATGAAAACAACATAAAATTGATTTTGACTCAAATATACAGGATGTGTGACTTTAAAATGTCTCAACTAAGTGTTCGTTGAAAGTGTGACTACATTAAATGACTTTATATAGAATGGATATATAATATGACAACACAGTATTAGTGAACTAAAAGATGAATATTTATTATTCTAGAATCATAATTTAAAATATATGTGATATTTCATAATTTTTTTTCTATAATCTCCAATATCCATCATTTAATTACTAATATATACGGGTCATATTACTAAACATATGTGAGCATTTGAAAATATTTCCCAAAATCACTAGTCACACTATAAATTTATATGCCAAAATAAGCAAAAATTGTGACAAAATAGGGTTACTCAAACAACAAAACATTCCATGACAACAACATAGAATGATATTAGATTAATATATTAGATGAGTGACTACAAATTGTGTCAACAAAATATTTATTGAAGATGTAACTATAAAAGTGAACATATTTTAGAGTGGATAGACAATGTGACATCATTGTGTTACTTATTGTATATGACAAATGTTTGTTCTTCTAGAATCATAATTTTAAAAATAAGTGATTTATCATTAAAAAAAAATACTTTTATATCATCCAATAGAAACTAGGGTTCATGTATAGTTTTACTAAATTTTAGATAATTAAAAATACTTAAATTTTAGAATTTTATTATATTAGAACTCTTTCTCTCTCTGATTTGAGATACGTAACTAAATTCAAAAATTAATTAAATATTAAATTCCTTAATTTTAGATCTTTCCCATATTAGATTATCTATACTAATAAGATAGAGTCCATTTTGAATTTCTCAAATTGAAATCAACTCTCCCAATTTAAAAAAAATAGAAGAATGGGTTAAGATTTAATTAAATGTTAGGGTTAACTGCAGTTGTGGTCCTCAGAGTATTCATTTTGTCTCATTTTGGTCCCCAACCTTCTAATTGCATCAAGTTGGTCATGTGCCATCCGCGTGACCACATGTGAGGGCTTATATGACATGTAACCTTCTTCCCATTCTTGGAGGGAAATTGATTAGGAGACTCTTCAATGTCTTCACTTGTATTGCAACAGAAAAAATTCTTCAATTAGGGCAAAACAAAGCAACATTTGGGCAAACCAGGCAAATCAAAACACCATTAGGGCAAAGCACAAGGATGGTAAGTTCCAAACGATGAAAGACTGGGAATCAATATATAGATGAAGATATTCCCCATTATGGTATGTACTCATTCTTATAGATTTGAGTCTAAGGTTCATGGGTAAGATTGATTTATATAGTTTATGTGTTTGTTCAAAACCATTTGTTTATGCATTGGAAACTCTTTGTTAATAGTTTGTGTGTTTGTTCAAAACCATTTGTTTATGCATTGGAAACTCTTTGTCAATAGTTTATGTGTAAGTTGCAATTATTTATAGTTGATGTGGTCCTTGAAAACCATTTGTTTATGCATTGAAAACTGGTCGTTAATAGTTAATGTGTTAGTTGGAATATTTTACGGTTGATCTAGTCCTTGAACAGAACCTGATTCTTCACTTTTCACAAAGGAGAATCATCAGCTTGATGGTGATGTCTCAGTTGATAAAGGAAAAAGGGTAGCATCAGAGTGTGATGAATTAGACAGTGAATACCAACCTGATTGTGAATCTAGTGAGTATGATATGCTGGTTGACAGTGATTATGAAAGTGAGTATGATGACATGTTGTATTATAGGTATGTTGATAGTGAGGCTGAATGGACTAGTTTGAATAGTAATAGGTAGAAAGAAACAGCAACAGACAAAAGGTAGCAGTTAGAACTCAGTGATATAGATGGTGATTCTAAGGAGATTTTAAGCTGCTTCAGTTCATCTGATGGAGAGAATCATGCAAGAAAATATAAAAAAATTGAAGTATTTAGGGCAGAAAATGATGAGGAAGACCCACATTTTAAATTGGGTATGTTATTTAGTACATATGAGGAGATCAAGGCTGCCATTAGACAACATGTTATCAAACATCAGAGAAATGTGAAAGTAGTAAAAAATGATAAGAGGAGGGTGAGGACACAATGTGAAGGGGGCTACAGTTGGTTGGTTTATGCTTGTAGAGTGCATAGTGAGAAAAAAATACCAAATAAAGTCATACATTGGTAAGCATACATGTGGAAAAACTTATAATAACATAAATGTTACCTCAAAGATGATAACATTGAAGTATATGGATAAACTAAGGGCTAATCCTTGTTGGCCTATAATGGCTTTTAAAAAGAGAGTTATGAGAGATTTTCATGTTGATGTATCAAGGAATCAATTGTACAGAGCAAAGAAAAGGACAATGTTGTTGATACATGGTGGTGAAATTGAACAATATGGTAGATTGTGGGATTACTGTGAGGAACTAAGGAGGACAAATCCTGGTTCCACAAGCTGGAGGGAGTCAAGCTGCTGTGAGCCAAGATAAAGGGAGCCAAGTTGCTGTGAGCCAATCTGATGTGAGCCAAGCTGCCGTTATCCAATGTGGAGGGAGCCAAGCTGCTATTAGCCAATGTGGATGCTATGAGCCAAGTTGGAGGGAGCCAAACTGGAGGGAGCCAAGCTATTGTGAAAAGAAGCTCTTGCTATGAACAGGTAATTGCTGCTAAGTAATTTTAGGCAAACAATTTCATTGAACTTTTTGGCTCATATCTTACCTCTTTCTTTATATAGCTTCAAGGTTCAACCCTTCGTTCACCATCAATTACTAGTAATGTCTTTGTTATTTGTATTTGAAGGGATAAAATACCATTAAGGAAGAGCAAATCAGCAAGCACCCATAACTGATCTGTAGCTTCTCTCTCTCTCTTTCTTTTTTTTTTGGATCCAAGCTTATATGCAATGTAAATGTGTTGCTCTCTTTTGCGTTTGTGATGAGAGTCTAAATTTGGTTTATGTACTTTTTCTTGATCCCATTTTGGGTTTGTACTGAGAAACAAACTTGTAATTATGGACAATTTTTTTTGATGCTAACAGGTTGTTACCTGAATGAAAATCAGAATTATGTACATATTTGTTTGATGCTAACAAGTTGTTAAATT
Organism: Ilex paraguariensis; assembly: GCA_963454935.2. Taxonomy (NCBI): domain Eukaryota; kingdom Viridiplantae; phylum Streptophyta; class Magnoliopsida; order Aquifoliales; family Aquifoliaceae; genus Ilex; species Ilex paraguariensis. The sequence goes on from CAUOFW020006607.1 coordinate 19,830, forward strand.
AATGAAAATCATCATTATGGACAGGTTGTTTTGATGCAAACAGGTTGTTACACTTCCAATGACATCAAACATAATAATTACATTTATAGAAAATGACACTTTCACAACAAAACAAGAAAGCACCTCATACACAACAAACACAGGGCACCCTCCTACACAAAAACAGAGCACCCTCCACAGACAAATAGGGGACTCATACTTATAGTAAATGCCACACCCAAGTGAAAATAAAAAATGTCCAAGAACAAAACAAAGCAACCCATAATAATTTTTCTCTAGCTTTTGCCTTTCGTTGTTGGTTCTCTTGCCTTTGCTTTGATTGCAACAATCCAGATATCACTTGCTTTGTTCTATCGCACATTGGTGGATCATACCAAGCAAAAAATCCACACCCTCCAGCCTGCTACAAATGCAACGTTTTGTTAAATGCATTCAAAATTGAAAACTCAGTCACAGTAAAACTTAAATAACAAAATCCAAAACATCTTTTTTGCCCCATATCTTTCACATCCAATGAATCTTTTTCCTGGGTTAGTATCGGTCCATGAGGTCCTCATTTCGCCTATTTGTCTATAGTAGCATAGTGTTGCAACCATTCCAACCGCAACTAATCCATTTCTTTCCCTTCCCCTCATTTTCTCCCTCTCTTCTCCAATGCTCTGTAACAGACAATGGGTCATAGGGATATAACTCATAACTGTTGGTGGGAATGTTTCCATCCAGGAATGGGAAGAAGATTAAATGTCATATAAGCCCTCACCTGTGGTCACATGGATGGAACATGACTATGAACCATCAGAATTTTGGATGACGTCAACGGCAGGGACTAGGTAAGTGCATATGTAATACATGAGGGACCAAGTTGATGCAAATAGATTGGGGATCAAAATGAATACTTTGGGGGCCACAATCGCAATTAACCCTAAATGTTATATGTATGATTCAGATCTCATATAAACCCATCTAATTAAATTCAATGACTTACAATTCATTCCACCTAAAACCCAAATCCCGTCTACTATACCTGTGCACACATGCCACCCAACTCAAACTATACCTACACACAAGCCAGTTTCTCTCTTCCAAAACAGACCAACGCCCTCTCCATAATGGAAGACGCCCAGGTCTCTTTATCTCTCTCTTTTTCTCACGATTTTCCCACACATACAACTTCTCTCTCTTTCTCTTCCTCTCCATAGCCCCCGCATCCTTGTGGCTTCTCTACCTCCACAATCCCTATGAATGTGCCATGAATCAGCCCACCGCTGGCGATGAAAACACCCTAGGTTTGCTCCTCTCGTTCTCTATCTCTAGTCGCATTCTCTCTCTGTCTCACCTCTCTTTCTTCATCTCACGTGCGCGCATACACAAACCCACAACCCCCGCACACAATCACACACATATACACATCACGCACACACACAAAAACAAAGCACACCCACACACCTCACAGCAGCATACACACAACACAGTCAACTGAATTGGGTGTTTAATTTTGGTGTTCATTTGGGTTCTTGAATGTTAGGGTTTTTTTGTTCATAAAAAAAATTCTAGGGTTTTCAAATTGGGTGCAAATTCTCAAACACTACGATAGATCTATAGGCATGAAATTCTGGTAAAATTTTGAATTGTTTGATGTATGAAGTTTGCATATTTTTATGAAATTGAATGTTAGGGTTTTGTTGGCTTCATTTGGTTTGTTTTCTCTTTCCATTTTTGGTCTTTTGTTCAATGTTAATCTTTTTTCTTTTCTTATTTCAGGTTGAATTGAGTGATTAATTGGTGTGTATGAATGCTACAAGTCTGTGAACATGTTGGCAGTGTGAGAGGAAAAGATGAGAAGGGATGAGACTGGTATGTGTTTGCTTCTACCAATTTTCTGATTTTTCTCTGGAAAAATGAGATGATCTTTTGCATGAAATTTTCGTCTCTGCTTTTTTTTTTTTTTTGTTGCACTTAAATTTGTAACTTGGTTGGTTTCAATTTGGTGTATGAAATTTCAATGTTTCACATGGGTTTTATATAACAACTTTGAGTTTGATTGATTTGAGTGTCATGGTGTTTATCTATAACTTCGTTTACTTGAAATGCTGACTGCTTGAAGATCCGTGGACAAAAACCTGGCAAACTTCAGGGAATTGAATTGATCAACTAAACCAATGTAAACTACCACATGTATTTGTAACCATAATTTTGGAAATGAAATTTCACTAACTGCAATTTAAGCACAAATGCAATTTAAAATATCTTTGTAGGGGTTGGAATGGCAATGGTGCCAAGTATGTGATTTTATGGTGGTTTTGGGTTAAAGAAGTGTGAGGTTGAAAATAGATGTTCGTTTTCCAAATAAGGATATCTAAATTAATTTAGTTCATTCGTTTTATATCAGAAAATAATTGCTCATTTGTTTTTCTTGGCATGTTTAATACCTAGGTTGACATACCTTAGTGTCCGTTGGTGACCAAGAAAGAAGTTGCAATTGAGTAAGTTGATCTTCACATGCCCTAGCTATAATTTTTGTTTTTTTACTGCACATGCATTAGCAATCAGATTGTCCAGTGAATTAGATTAAGTTGATTTTAAGCTCACACTAATTAATTTTGTTTGGTTTCGTGTGGGGATTAGATTGCTCCATTGGTACATAAAAGGTTGATTAATTGCCAACTCTTCTGTGGGATGATGGGTTGAGTTTTTTGAGAAACATATGTTTCTATTGCTATTAGGATCGATTTGGCGCGAATTGGGAGGAAATTTTTTCTATGGTTGTGGCAATCACATCCACTCAAACACTCTTATGTGGCGAGGTAATTTTTTAGGGTGGGGCTATTTCCACCCATAAATCTCCTTTCCCACCTCATTTAATCATCTTACTTAAAACTACTAAATTCACCCCATTCATACCCACTCCAACAGTTACTAAATCCACTCTGTCTATTTCTACTTATTAAAAACTAAATTCATTCAATTTAATTTCAACTTACTATATAGGTAATAATCAATATTTCTGATGTAGACTATGAAGGGAAGAATTAGGGATGAAAAGAGAAGAAAAAAGGGATGAGAAAAGAGAAAGAATTTAAGGAGGAAGTAATATTAGTATTTAATAATAGTCAAATAATTAAAGTCTAGTCTCCATAAAACCCTTACATGCATCCCTTTATATAGGAAAACTAAAATCCTAAAACAAATAAATAATGACAAATAAACCCTCAAAAGTTAAAGAAAAATACTTAAAAGATAAATATTAAATTACTCTCATGATTAATCTAAAATATCTATTCAATTCCTATACGATCTTCATCAATTTCGTTTCAATGTATTATTTTGGTATGAAAATATTTCAAAAACAGAATAAAAATAAATAATTTATTCTTAAAATATTAGTTAAAATATACCAAAATATTTTATACACCTCAAAATATTTCTGTGACATGGTAAAAATATGTCGAAATATTTCAAAACACCTTGAAATATTCTAGATCACCTCGAAAATTTGAAATTTCGCTTCAATTACTACTTTTGTTTCGATTTCTTTGAAATATTTATTTAATAGTTTAATTAAATGGATTGGAATTGGGTGAACTTAATCATTAATAGAATGAGTACAGATGGGGTGAACTTAGTAGTTTGCAATAAGACAATTAAATGGGGTGA
>CAUOFW020006608.1:0-23482 GCA_963454935.2 Ilex paraguariensis
TTCTTGCTTCTTTTAATTTATTGCTTTCTTTTACTTTAAGTAGTGCTTTCTTGTATTGTGTGATTGCTCTTTCACTTCCCATTGCTTGAGCTTCATTCTTCCCTTAGAGGAGTGAAACTCTTCCACTTTTCTAGAGCTTTACCAAAGCCGTGAAGGGTGGAACGTGATTCACTCATTCTTTGTCGAAGATCGGCTCCTTGTGTAAAATGTGTTACCTTGTAACTCCTTACTTGGAGGGATGAGCATCACTTACTTTTCTTGTTTTAACAAAGCCATGAAGAGTGAGTAGTTTCTCATCCAATCTTTAGTAAGAGGTGGTTATCCAAAAGTTAAATTTATGTAATTCGTTTATGCTTAGCTTTAGTCTTTATTTTTTTATAATGTCTTTTCATCATATTGTTGTCTTTATTTTTAGCATGAATAGCTAAATCTCTTAGTTGGCAAAACCAAGAGGAACCTCCACTTGGGTATACCATTTCAACTCATTCTCCTCCCCTCTTTCAGAGTTCAATGGTTTGGTTTGACTGGGTTGAGGGTTGATAACTTGGTGAGTCTTAAATATTCCGTAGGCCTAGTCACGGTTTATGCTTAGATACTCACCAATTTTACCCCTAGCTTCCCACGAATCAATCGTTCATTCATGCTCTATTGGAGGAGGGTTTCGAGTTGAGACGATATTCCTATTAGAGTGACCTCTTGGATTTGCCAACATTTGTTTCTCATTTTACTAGCATCAAAACAACTTCACCAAACAACTTCCAACAATCAAAGATTTTACACCTTCTTTCTCCCAAAATCACCTCCCCTCGGTTTACTTCCTTCCCCGTGGAAACGACCTTGGAATACCACCAAGTAAAACACGATCCGCGAAAGTCTCCTTGCGCTTGGGGAGCACTTTTGTTCACACATACTCACATTTGAAATCTCATTCATCCACCATTCTGTTGCCCTTTCTTTTGACATCATCTCTAGGAGAGTGACACTCTCATTTATTCATATACTATACATGCAAAAAGGTGATGTTTATTGGTTAGGAAACAACAAGAAAATTTGTGAAGCACATCCTATGTGGGGTCATAGAAATAGGCGACGTACCGGGGTGTAACTCAATGTTGAAGTCTACATCCCTATTTGGAGGTAATCCCTGTAGTTCATCCAAAAAAATATCCTCATACTTACATACAACCCGAGGTAGACCCAACTCCTTTCTCGCCTCGTCCTCCTGGGTATGGCTTGCAAGCCAATCGATTAACTATCTGTGCCATCTAGAGTCATACACGGCTTGGGGTAAAGCATCATGCTTTTCCCCTTGGAGCTTAAAATAGACATCATTAGGTGTGTAAGCAATGACCCTCTTCCTATTACAATCAATGACGACCCGATGTGCCGCCAACTAATCCATTCCAAAGATCACATCAAACTCCGACATGTCCATGACCCTAAGGTCCACGGTGAGTAGAATCCCCGACATATCTAGTCCACCCTCACCCTAGCTCCTAGGGGAGAACTTACATTAGTTTTTCCAAGTTTCCAACCTCTAAGCCCAAGTCTTTCACACAAGATGCATCAATAAATGAATATGATGCACTAGAATCAAATAACACTCTAGCCCATAAGCGAAAGAGTAGGAATGTACCTTGTATCATCGACGAATCTGCCAGCTCAGTCTCTGGCATCATGGCGTAGACACGCCCCTGGGTCCCTGAAGTCTCGGCCTATGAGCCCTGGCTTCGGCCTCGACCCATGCGCTGGCCCATTTGACCTAATTGCGGAGTCCCCGCATGTGAAGTAGTAGGGGCTTGATTGGCACCCTAGAACTGATACTAGTTCCCCTGGCCCATGGTGAGGTAGAGAGGAATGTACTGTGTCTGTGGTTACCCCACCGAAGTCTAGGACTGAGATGAGCCATAGCCTTGGGATCCCTGTCTCTTGGGACAGTCCCGCTTCATGTGACCTATCTGGTGGCAATGGAAACATGTCCTCTGCCCGGCCTGATATGTAGTCCGCTGATTTCTCCTGCCTTGGGAGGATGGACCCTAGCCTTGGCCTTGATAACCACGGCCCAGTCTCTAAAGAGTAGAAGTTCTCTGCCTCTTTCCCGAGCTAGAAGAAGAGGATTGACCCTTCTTCTTCTTGTCCTTGGCACCCGACTCTCGAATGCTCCTTGCTTCCTCAATCTCTCTCTCAATGGTCATAGCTGTGGTGACCATCGAGTCCAAGTCTTGCAGAAGAAGACCCACAATCTTGCCTCAGATGGACAACTTTAAACCATCCTTGAACTTTCTCACCTTGGCCACATCTGTGGCCACATAATCATCGACAAAACATGCTAATTTCGTGAATTTAGCCACGTATTCCATCACCATCATGGTTCCTTGTTTCAATTCCAAAAGCTCCCGGGCCTTTGCATGCCTAGCAACTGCCAGAAAGTACTTTCCCATGAAGAGTTCCTTGAACTCTACCCAAGTCATAGCCTCCAAGTCCTTGGAGTCCTTCACCCAATCCCACAATAATTGGGATTCTCCCTCCTGCTGAAACGTAGCTAGGGTTATCCTGGTGGCGTCGGAGGTGATCTTCATAGCCCTCAATACCTTATCAACTTGTCGGAACCAATAGTCAGCCACCATCGGGTCCGCCCCTCCCTTGAATATTGGAGGTTTATGTGCTTTGAATTCCTGGAGGTTGCTCGTGCCTCCTTGCCTCACATTTGCACCCATATGTGTAACATTAGTAGTTTTAGCACTAGCTTGTGCAATCGTAGCAGCTTCTCCTCTCTCTAGTTGCCATCTACACACATGCCAGATAGCTATAGAGCATTTATTTAGTATCCCATGATAGGGACCAAACTTGAAACATTGAGATTTTTCTCCTTGAATTATCCTGTTCATTTCTTTTTCGACCCCCAAGGTTATGTTTTCTAACCCTAGTGTCCCTTTCCATATATATTTTACAATGTATATCATTCATATAATCACATAGCACGTAATCATGTAACACAATGTAAGCACATAAGATGAAATGTACAATGCATGCAATGGTCTAACCGAATGCCCATCAACCCTTAGGTATTTTGTATACCTATTCTCTGATACCAAGCTGTGACGCCCCTAAAACTGGGGGTCCTGTTGACCATCCGTCAACCCGCAAAAATACCCGTGAATGTTGCGTGGCTCGACATCACGTCTATCACATCCCTGTAATCGGGATCATAACTTACACGTATAACCCGTGTTCCTTTAATCATTTAATTCAATGGAGGTCGAATGAGATTTAATATACGTCATTTAATGTCCATTTATATCATTGGAACAAAAGAAAATAAAGTTCAAAAGGTTAGCAAAACAACTTTAGATTTTTCAGATTTTTGCAAGAGCTACCGGTAGTTGTTTGTTATAACTACCAGTAGAAGTTCTACTCGTAAGCTATCGGTAGTTGTTGCCTGTTGTACAGGTACTACCTGTTGGCTATCGGTAGTCGTTACTTGCTGTACAGGTACTACCTATTGGCTACCGGTAGTTATTGACTCCCGAACAGGTACTACCTGTTAACTACCGGTAGTTGTTGCCTGCTACCGGTAGGTTTTGTCCAGAAATTCATATTTCATCAGTTTTCGATTTCCAATTCAATCAAAACTCTTCCAAATTCATCCCAAACATGTATAAAGGTATTTTCTACAATATACATGATTCATACAAGTCTATTACAACTCATTCTATATGGTTTAGATGTCAAAATGGAATTAAACTAAAAGTTATGCAAAACTTCATAACACATGCCACATTCCAGCTTTTCTTCATCTTTGAGGCCCCGAATATGAGTCCTCCAGTAGTATGAACCCCACACCTGTAATGTGTTCCCGTATAGGGTGAGCCAATGCCTAGTAGAGTATTTTCTACAAGGGCTACTCCCCAACCTAAGTGCATATGCAATGTATTATACAACAAAACACAACCATAATCCATTCCAATCAACACTTAAGCAAGTCAAGATTGAAATCTAACATACCATGCCATGAAATGAGATGATGCCCATTCGTGTAATTTACCCGAGCCCTTCCCAGCTCCACAACACATGCCATGCCAATGTGTATTAACACCAAGCTTCTCTAGCTCCGGCTATCAACCTTCACCCCATGCTATGCAATGAGTATCAAAATCGGGCTCTCCAAGCCCCGCCATTTGTGTTACACACCCAATGGCTAACTAAAATCTCCGAGTCTTTCTTAGGGTGGGTATTTATGGACTTAAACCAACGGTCACCCAACCAACACGGAATTCATGGACTTCCAACATTGGCTTCGTGTATACCGATACACTTTATGGGCTTTTATACCAACGAAAGTGCGTATCCAAATACCGAGTCTCTCACCCAAGGGATAGTCTAACACTTCTTACTACCCCGACCCAAGTATTTTTTGTGCAATCGTACGACTCAGTCGGACATTCAATCCAACTTTACCGAGCCCACCCATTATCCACCTACGTGGTGTTTGATGCCAACCATGCACCCACACCAATAAAATGCAATGTCTACGTGCATATGCAATGTAATCCATAATTGCCATTCCAATATCATGCCCACATGTAATGAATATCATATGAGCAATTTTAAACCACATGTCAACATGTTCCATGGAAATTCATATCACATGCATATAAATTTCATAAATCATCACAATGTCAATATCTCAATGAGCACATATTAACATTTCTTTCCAACACATTTTCTAAGCATTTTGTACATCATCATGTCATAACAACTTAATCCACACATAGGCATTTTGGCAAACACCTTCAAGGCAAGAATTCAAATTATCACATAAGAATTTTCACCTCATTCACAAAGCATAATATAAAACATATAGCATGCTCATGTAATCACTTTTCCCATGGAAATACCAACCAAGTAAGTTCCAAATCACAATTTCAAGCAAGGAAATTCTATTCCAACCCATTACACACTCATTTTTCATACCCATTTCACCCATGTCATATGCATAAATGAATGAAATACATATTCTCCTTTAACCCACACATTTTATATAACACTACAAGTGGGAAATGAATCAAGGTAGGAGAACCCCTACCTCTTGAAGCGTAAAACGACGTTAGGGAGCCTCAAGAACCCAAAACGACCTTGAATCCTCACTTTCCCAAAATCTCATTTTTCAACTTTCGATGAAACCCGTCATTTTTGGTATGTAGGCATATCCCTTGATGAGAAGATTAACTTTTGTTCTTGCCTCGAGTGGATTTGAGCACCGTAGCCTTGGTAGAGTTTCCTTCACTTTCCCTCTCTTTCTCTCAATGTTTGGAGGCCAGCTGAAGAATGGGGGAAAAACCTAATTTCCCCCCTATTTATACTCTTAGAATACTTGGCCCACAACGCACTATAGGGCTCTCTTTTTCCTGAGTCCGTTTTTGTTCCAAAACGATTAAATTTCGTCCCGGTTTAAGTTTAAAATATTTTTATTTTAATTTGCATTAATTTATTTTCCAAATTTCAAAATTGTATTAAAAATTCCATTTTTGGGTCACCCGAGACTCGATCGCTTTGTAAAACGCGAAAAATCTAACTATCTCAAAATTCGATGAAATTTGATGTGGTAACTAAATTTCGCGAGACGAATCCAACGGCGAGATCCATTTTGTCATCCAAGATCTAGAAAAAAACTCAAGTTTTCAACCCGTACTATAGCGGCAAAGTCAACGTTTTGCCCTTTTTTACAAAAGTTTAAATTTACAGGGTTTTACAAGGCCAGCTTTTCAATAATAGGTGTATTCTCGGTGCCCCTTGGAAGTAGGTTATAGTGTAAGAGCTTGTCCATCATCCCATACGAATGTTTGAGTCCCCCAACTTTGATCGTTCCCTTAAATTGGGTTGGGTCCTTGTACATTAAAGCCACAAATTCGGGGATGGTCATGACCCTAGTGATATTAGGTGGGTACACCGGAGTGGAGGGAGGTGGCCTCTCATACTACATGAGGGTGGCAATCACCGTAGGGGTCACATCAAAAGTCTTGCCCCTCATGTTTGTTCTTAAAATCTCAAATTCATACACCACTTTGAGTTTTTGGTAAAACTCCCAGCATAAAGAAAAATTTGATCATGGTCAATGATGAATGGAGTTAATTGTCAATTTAAGAAAAATTGATGAACATGTTGAGTCTGTAGTTTGACATACTAGTTGGTTTTATATTGTTTGTGATCTTTTTATGCATGAGCACATATCCATTTGTTGGTTAGTTATTATTTAGAGAATTCATACGGTTAAATGCTTGTGCGAGATATCATTGAAACTTTAGAGAACTTGTTTAAGCATCATTCAAAGCGAATTGAGGTATTCATATAATTTTGGGGAAAATATTGGTTATGATGGGTTAGCGTATAAAAAAAAAGTTTTTGAAAATTATTTTAATTTGATCCTTCATGAGGTAGAGAAAAAAAATAAGAAAACAAGAAACAAGAAAGGGCGCTTGTGGTGAGTAGAGAAGGAGCGTAAAATGCATTCACTCATAAACACATGTTGAGAATGAGATGGAACATAAAACGCACTTGTTCAAGAAAATGCGAGATGGAGTCTAAAACGCACTCGCTCAATAGGAGGTGAGATGGAGCATAAAATGCACTCACCAAATGATAAAAAAAAAAAAGAATCTTTCTACCTTCTAGCTATATGTTTGCCTTAATAAGCGGAGGTTGATGTGAAATGTAAGTTCATTAAGTTGATATTGAGCATTTCCTATGTATTATTTGATTAAGTAAATGTATCTGGGTGACGAATAGCTGGATAGTTCGGATATTTACATGTATTTAAAGGGTCAAGAGCGGAGGTAAAATTAAGTAGTATGTTAAATTGATAGACTTTGCACTATTTTGAAGTTTCCCGTGAATTATTATTATTTTTAGTAACTTTTTGGGCCATTATTTAGATTCATATTGATCCATTGTTTGAGTAGTTGGTTGTCAATGTTAATTTTTATAGTTTTTGTTCTTAGTATTTTGCTTGAGGACAAGCAAAGATTTAAGTTTGGGGGTATTTGATGAGTGAGTTTTATACCTACGAATTGAATACTTTCGGCTTGATAAAATTGCAAGTTTTCAATTATTTTATGTTTATTTTTATTTTTTTTGTGTGTTTAATGTTGTTTGGTAGGAATCATCATTTGGAAGCAAAGAAGATCATTTGGAAGGAAACAACGTCAATTTGGAGCCTTAGTGTTGGATTTTTTTAAGGCTAAGCAACAAGGGAAGCTTTAGGCTAAAAAGGGGACAGCGTAAAGCCACCACAAAGTCAGCACCTTTGCACCCACATTTTGCCCATGCAACAGAAAGCCAATGCAAAGCAAGTGCCTCAACGCTTGTGTTGGCTCTGGACGCAAATTTTGACTTATTTTTGACCCAAAATTGAACCATAATGATGCATATATGCTAGGGTTTGAGTTGGAACTGATATATACTGATTTTTGGGGCTGCTAACATGAAGAAAAACCAAGGGATTGATAGAAAAATTAGAGACAGGAATCGAAGGAATCGACATGAAGAAGATTGAACTTGAAGGCAAGAGAAAGATTGAAGATTGCAACTAAGTTTTTATTCTTTTCTCTTACTTTTACTTCTTGATTTTCTAAGATGTTGTTTAATTTGAGAATGATGTTTTCAATTACATTATGAACTAAATTCTTATTAAGATTGCGATGGAACTTGATGTTTAGTTAAATTGATCTATTCTCGTTTCTAGTTCTATTGATCATACATGAGTTGTTTGTCATATTTTGTGCATAATGTATGATTGTGTGGCCAACAATTAATTTGATAACCTAGATGAAATTGAAAGATGAGTTATAGGTTTAGATCTGAATATGATGACATGAGTTTGGTTAATTCTTCTTAGGATTGAATTGTTGGATTTGTGTATATGATAGGAATACACCTATATGCCCGTGTGTAACTATTATGAGACTCTGAACTTAATGAATCTATTCCAAATTATTTTACATAGGAATATAGTAATTTAGTTAGGATAGATGTTTTTATCTAACTATCGGAAGTGGTTTGATATATAACTTTGAGTTCTTAAATAACAACTTGTTTTGATCTATTAATTGGAAAGAGAGTTAGAAAGGTTTATACGAAGCATTAGGAAAACTTGTAATCTTAACTTCTTTTATTCAGTAAATTCAACCCTTAATTATTAAGTTTAGATTTAATTTTAAATTAGTTATTCCATAGCTTAATTCCAATGTTTAAATAAAATTGAATTGATACAGAGTTAGTATTTGGATATTATTAACATTAATTCTCCGTGTGTAACTTTCTGAATTTTGTATGCAAACATGATCTACAGGTCAAGAGTTGTTATCGTACGAAGAGGAAATCGAAAGAAGGCTCCGGAACTTGTGAAAGCATTCTCAAGAAGTAAATAATCAAGAGACTATGGCGGAAGATAAACAGAAATCGCTAAGGGATTATACTATGCCGCTTGTGACGGAAATACAATTGAGCATTCAAAGGCTCACAATTCAAGCAAATAGTTTCGAGATCAAGCTGGGTACCGTTCAAATGATTTAGAATTCAGTTCAATGTGGGGTTTGCATAATGACAACCCAAACGATCATTTGGTGAGTTTTCTGGAGATTTGCAACACTTTCAAATACAATGGGGTTTCTGAAGATGCGATTAGACTCCAACTTTTTCGTTTCACACTTCATGATAAGACAAAGAGTTGGTGGCATTCATTGTCATCGGGTTTTATTACCATATGGACAGATTTAGCTCAAAAATTTTTAGCTAAATTTTTTCTGTCAACTAAAACTGCAAGGATGAGAAACTACATCACTTCATTCGCACAACATGATTCTGAGACTCTATATGAAGCTTGGGAGCAATTCAAGGATTTACTTCGAAAATGCTCTCACCATGGTATTCCTAAGTAGTTGCAAGTTCAAACATTCTACAACGGGTTGTTTAGTGCTACTCGGACTAGTATCGATGCAGTTGTAGGTGGGGCATTGATGGGGAAAATTTTTGATGAAGCTTATAAGTTATTGGAAACGATGGTTGCCAACAATTATCAGTGGCCCTCTGGAAGGATCAATCAGCCAAAGATAGCTGGGATTTATGAAGTTGATGTGGTTACTACATTGGCTGCACAAGTTGCTACATTGACAAAGAAGATTGATGCTTTAGGGGTGCGACCTATTCAGAGTGTGGAAGTTGTGTGTGAATTGTGTGTCGGGAACTATCTGAGTAATCAATGTGCAATAAGTTCAGAGTCGTTACAATACGTTGGTAACTTCAACAGGCAGCAATATGGCAATAATTCCAACAATTATAACCCTGGTTACGGGACTCATCCGAGATTTTCTTGGAACAATAATCAAGCCCAAAACTTTTCTCCAAGACAATCATACTCACCAGGCTTTCAAAATCAAGCTCCACCACAGCAGGAAAAGAAGTCAAATTTGGAGGAGTTGTTTTTCAAGTACTTAGCACAGAATGAGACAAAGATGAATAGTATGGAAGTATCAATCTGAAACTTGGAAAACCAAATGGGTTAGCTCACTAATGCCATTAATAATCAACCTCAAGGCACTCTACCTAGTGATACAGAGATCAATCCTAAAAGGGAAGATAAGGAGCACTGCAATGCTATTATATTACGAAGCAAAAAAGAATTACCTGAGGTTGTTGGAGGAACTCCAAAACAATCACATGGAGATGATATTGAGGGTAAAAAAAATAAAAGATAGCAAGAATGTGGAACATGAAAAGAAAGAAGAAGATCTAGTTACATGTTCTAATGGAGGTAAGCAGAGTCCTATTGTGCCTCCCGTGTCGTTTCCACAATGTTTACAGAAACATAAGTGGGATAAGGAGTTCTCTAAATTCTCGGAAGTGTTTAAAAAGCTCCAAATAAATATCCCTTTCGCAGAAGCAGTGGAGAAAATGCCTCACTATGTGAAATTTTTGAAGGAATTTTTGTCAAAGAAGAGAAAACTAGGTGATTTTGAGACAGTGGCACTTACAAAGGACTGTAGTGCTATTTTTCAAAAGAAGCTACCACCAAAGCTCAACGATCCGGGTTGCTTTACAATTCCATGCACAATAGACAGTCAATTTATTGGGAAAACATTGTGTGACTTGGAAGCTAGCATAAACTTGATGCCACTCTCAATTTATCAGCAATTGGGTTTGAAGGAAGCAAAGCCGACTAATGTTACATTGCAACTTGTAGATAGATCACTCACTTATCCAAGGGGCATAGTTGAGGACATTCTAGTTAAAGTGGATAAGTTAATTTTTCCAATTGATTTCATAGTCCTAGATTGTGAGGAAGATAGGGAAATACCTATTATTCTTGGGCGACCATTCTTAGCAATGGGAAGAACACTTATCGATGTACAGAAAGATGAGCTAACTATGCGAGTTCAAGATCAAGAGGTTACATTCAATGTATTTTCAGCTATGAAATTTTCAAAGGAAGCGGAAGAATGTTTTCGGGTGAATTTGGTTGAAAAGACAGTTAATGAGGTATTCTTAAGAAGTTGTATTTCAGATCCTCTTGAGAACGCCAAGCTATATAAAGAGGAGGTGTTCACACTTGGAGTAGTGGAAGTTGAGGAAGCTAACTCAAAGAGAACTTTCAAGGTGAAAGGGTAGAGACTAAAGTACTACTTAGGTGGTGACATTGATCGTGAAAAGATCTCAATTACCCTTTTCCGACCCGGGATGAAACAGGAAGTAGTCAGGCTGAAGACTATAAAACAAGCGTTAATTGGGAGGCAACCCAAATTTTAGTTTTTAAGTTTTATTTCATTTTATTTTAATTTATTTTTTATAAGAAATAATGTAGCTATTTAGTTAGTACATTTTAATTGGTATGTCAACTGCTTGCAGGTCCCAAGGATTGAACATAAAGTTGGAGCACACACAAAGCCTTACTAGGAGCCAAGAACTGTCCACCTATGTTTCTCGAATACTCTCCCGACTCAGCGGATGGCGAACATGCTGACGACGATGCCGACTAGTGAAGTTTTAGGGAAGTCCTCTGTCTTAATTTTTTCTACTTTATACATTAAGTACAATGTTTAGTTTAAGTTTGGGGGTGTTTTCTTGTTTGCAATTGCATTATTAGGTATGCATTTAGATAAAATGTTTTGCACTTAAATAACAAGTTTTTGTACGACTTGAGCAATGGGTTAATTGAATTTGATCATGGTCAATGATGAAGGGAATTAATTGTCAATTTAAGGAAAATAGATGAACATGTTGAGTCTGTAGTTGGACATACTAGTTGGTTTTATACCGTTTGTGATCTTTTCATTAATAAGCACATATCCATCTATTGGTTAGTTATTGTTTAAAAAATTTATGTGGTTAAATGATTGTGGGAGATATCATTGAAACTTTAGAGAACTTGTTTAAGCATCATTCAAAGCGAATTGAGACATTCATATAAGTTTGGGGGAAATATTGGTTATGACGGGTTAGTGTATAAAAAACAATATTGGTTATGATGGGTTAGTGTATAAAAAAAAATTTTTTTAAAATTATTTTAATTTGATCCTTCATGAGGTAGAGAAAAAAAATTAAGAAAACAAGAAACAAGAAAGGGTGCATGTGGTGAGTAGAGATGGAGCGTAAAATGAAATCACTCATAAACACATGTTGAGAACGAGATGGAGCGTAAAATGAACTCATTCAAGAAAATGCGAGATGGAGCGTAAAATACACTCACTCAATAGGAGGTGAGATGAAGCATAAAATGCACTTACCAAATGAAAAAAAAAAAAAAGAATCTTTGTACCTTCTAGTTATATGTTTGCCTTAATAAGCAGAGGTTGATGTGAAACATAAGTTCATAAAGTTGATATTGAGTATCTCCTATGGAGCGTTTGATTAAGTAAATGTATATGGGTGATGAATAGGTGGATAGTTCGGATATGTTCATGTATTTAAAAGGTCAGGAGCGGAGGTAAAATTAAGGAGTATGTTAAATTGATAGACTTTGCACTGTTTTGAAGTTTCCCGTGAATTATTATTATTTGTAGTTACTTTTTGGGCCATTGTTCATATTCATATTGATCCATTGTTTGAGTAATTGGTTGTGAGGGTTAATTTTTATAGTTTTTGTTCTTAGTATTTTGCTTAAGGACAAGCAAAAGATTTTAGTTTGGGGGTATTTGATGAGTAGGTTTTATACCTATGAATTGAGTACTTTCGACTTGATAAAATTACAAGTTTTCAATTATTTTATGTTTCTTATTATTTTTTTTATGTGTTTTGATGTTGTTTGGTAGGAATCATCATTTTGAAGCAAAAAAGATCATTTGGAAGGAAAAAAGGTCAATTTGGAGACTAAGTGTTGGATTTTTTTAAGGCTAAGCAACAAGGGAAGCTTTATGCTAAAAAGGGGGCAGTGTAAATCCACTGCAAAGTCAACGCCTTTGCGCCCACATTCTGCCCATGCAGCGCAAAGCCAGTGCAAAGCAAGCACCTGGGTGCTTGTGTTGGCTCTGGACGCGAATTTTGACTCGAAATTGAACCCTAATGATGCATAAATGCAAGGGTTTGAGTTGGGACTGATATATAATGATTTTGGGGGCTGCTAACATGAAAAAAAACCAAGGGATTGATAGAAAAATTGAAGACAAGAATCGAAGGAATTAACACGAAGAAGATTGGACTTGAAGCCTAGAGAAGGATTAAAGATTGCAACTAAGTTTTCATTATTTTCTCTTACTTTTCTTTCTGGCTTTTCTAAGATGTTGTTTAATTTGAGAAGGATGTTTTTCAATTACATTATGAACTAAATTCCTATTAAGATTGCAACAGAACCTGATGTTTAGTTAAATTGATCTACTCTCGTTTCTAGTTCTATTGATCTTACATGAGTTGTTTGTCATATTTTGTGCATAATATATGATTGTGTGGCCAACAATTAATTTGATAACCTAGATGAAATTGAAAGATGAATTCTAGGTTTAGATCTAAATATGATGACATGTGTCTGGTTAATTCTTCTTAGGATTGAATTGCTGAATTTGTGTATAAGATAGGAATATACCTATATGTTGTGTGTAACTATTATGAGACTCTGAACTTAATGAATCTATTCCAAATTATTTTACATAGGAATATAGTAATTTAGTTGGGATTGATATATTTATGTAACTATTAGAAGAGGTTTGATAAATAACTTTGAGTTCTCAACTAACAACTTGTTTTGATCAATTAACTGGAAAGAGAGTTAGAAAGGTTTACACGAAGCATTAGGGGAAGTTGTAATCTTAACTTCTTTTATCCGGTAAATTAAACCCTTAATTATTAAGTTTAGATTTAATTTTAAATTAGTAATTCCATAGTTTAATTCCAATTGTTTAAATAAAATTGAATTGATACAAAGTTATTATTTGGATATTATTAGCAATAATTCTCCGTAAAAACGATACTCTACTTATCACTTTATTACTTGTTGATCGTGTATACTTACACCTAAATTGCCATTATCAAATTCGGACAACACTTAACTATTTCAAAAATCAGGGGAATAATACAACTCTTCTTGCTGCTTTGCAAAATTAGTCTTGATGTCAATCCTTTCCTAAAAATCACTCAGTAAATAATACACTCAAGCTTTAGTGACTTATCACTCAAAATTTATGTGATAAGTGCTTGAAAAATTTTATTGTAGTTTCCTAACCTCTAAACATCACATTTTAGAAATAACATAAGTAAATAAAAGTAACTGTACACTAGAAATCATAAACACTAGCTAGTCCTCCATCAAATCTAGATATACGGGATCCGTCAAATCTTTCACCACTTTTTTCCCTTCAAAACCCTTAAAGAATGGCTAAAGTCTTTGGCCATTGACCTTGAATGTTTGGCCATCTTTGGGGTTTGTGATCTCAACAGCTCCGTTGGGGTAGGCCACCTTGACAAGATAGGGGTCATCCCAATGGGATCGAAGTTTTCCCTGAAAAATGAGAGGCGAGAATTGTATAGGAGCACTTTTTGACTGGGCCAAAATGATTTCCACACAATGGAATTATCGTGAAAGATCTTAGCCCGCTCCTTTGAGATTTTAGAGCTCTCATACGCATCTCGTCGAATCTCTTCCAACTCATTCATTTCCAACTTCCTATGTTCACCGCCCATTCTCAAGTTGAAATTTTAAGTTTTAATGGCCCAATAGGCCTTGTTTTCCATTTCGATTGGCAGGTGGCAAGCCTTTTTATCGACAAGCCAGTAGGGAGACATGCCCAAAACAGTTCTAAAAGCAGTGCGGGATACCCATAGGACATCGGTCAATCTTTTGGATCAATCCATCCTATTTGGGTTGACTGTATTTTCTAGTATGTTCTTGATCTCCCTATTGGCTAGCTCGGCTTGGTCATTTATTTGTGGGTGATAGGCAGTGGATACTTTGTGGGTGACGCCATATTTGAACATTAGATATGCAAATGGCCTATTACAAAAGTGTGATCCACCATCACTAATCATTGCACGAGGCATCCCAAACCTCGAAAAGATATTCTCTTTGAGAAACTTGACTACGACCTGGTGTTCATTAGTCTTGGTTGGGATAGCCTCCACCCATTTGGACACATAGTCCACTGCCAGGAGGATGTACAAATAACCAAATGATATAGGTAAATTGCTTGACAATTTCCTTGTTGTTTCCTAACCTATAAACATCACCTTTTAGCATGTATAGTATATGAATAAAGGGGGGTGTCACTCTCCTAGGGATGATGTCAAAAGAAAGGGCAACGGAATGGTGGATGAATGAGATTTCAAATGTGAGTATGTGTGAACAAAAGTGCTCCCCAAGCGCAAGGAGACTTTCGCGGATCGTGTTTAACTTGGTGGTATTTCAAGGTCGTTTCCACGGGAAAGGAAGTAAACCGATGGGAGGTGATTTTGGGAGAAAGAAAGTGTAAAATCTTTGATTGTTGGAAGTTATTTGGTGAAGTTGTTTTGATGCTAGTAAAATGAGAAACAAATGTTGGCAAATCCAAGAGGTCACTCCAATAGGAATACCGTCTCAACTCGAAACCCTCCTCCAATAGAGCA
This sequence comes from Ilex paraguariensis, assembly GCA_963454935.2. Taxonomy (NCBI): domain Eukaryota; kingdom Viridiplantae; phylum Streptophyta; class Magnoliopsida; order Aquifoliales; family Aquifoliaceae; genus Ilex; species Ilex paraguariensis. The sequence continues at coordinate 15,082 of CAUOFW020006608.1, forward strand.
TGAATGAACGATTGATTCGTGGGAAGCTAGGGGTAAGATTGGTGAGTATCTAAGCATAAACCATGACTAGGCCTACGCAATATCAAAGACTCACCAAGTTATCCACCCTCAACCCAGTCAAACCGAACCATTGAACTCTGAAAGAGGGGAGGGGAATGAGTTGAAATCGTATACCCAAGTGGAGGTTCCTCTTGGTTTTGCCAACTAAGAGATTTAGCTATTCATGCTTAAAATAAAAACAACAATATGATGAGGAGATATTATGAAAACAATAAAAACTATTTACATACATATTTATCTATGAAAATTTACAAAAAGACTAAATGCACATATTGAACTTGAAAAACTATGGTGTCTCAAGATAGGTCCCTACCCACGCTACAAGTTGGCATTTTAGGACAATCCTTACTCGACCCACATTTTTATTTCAACAAAAAGACTTTGTACATAAACAAATATTTACAAAAAAAAATAAAATTTCAGACCATTGACCTTCATCCCCAAAACACATTTTTCCACAACTTTGTCATTATTAGTTAAAATTTAATCCGATTTGTCGCTTGTGTCTATGTCATTATTAGTGACCCTTCCCACTTCTTGTCGCACATAACATGTAAGTCCCGGACTGGTATAAGATGGCATCTCAGGAAAATCCTTACTCTGCCCATACACTATCCAGTTTAATCGATCGGTTGCATGACCCGAAATTGGTTCAGAACACTGATTGTATTTTTTCATGTGAAAACATCTGCCACATTGTTTACAAGCACCCAGCCATTTGGCACGACGACGTTTAGCAAAAGTACTTCTGCCACACAATGGTTTTGCTTGTGCTTCTCGAATTTTAATTTTTCTGACTACTCTTATTTTTCTCATGATCACAGCATACACATCAGATGGAAATGTGCGCAAGACTCCCAAACTAAACCAAAAAATTTTAACATCCATGCTTTCTATGATTCAAGACTCACTATCTGGTTCTTTAACGTCTGTCAGTCACAAAGACGATTGACGCTGCATTTGATGTGATCATGAAATATAAGCAAAAATGTTGTAAAAATATGCAATCCAGAACAATCTTTTTTTTTTTGTTTTTTTTAAATAAGAAACTATAACAAACTGGAATCGTAGATCACACCCCCCAACCTAAACCGAACATTGTCCCCAATGTTTCGAATTTACTAGTGTGTAGAGTTTAGAGATCAACTTGTAGGGTAGAGATCTGTCAACTGTCGAAACCTACAAAAAAAATACACAAATTAATCTTCTCTACGCAGATCTGGGTTTTTGCTAGGATGAAAACCCTTGATTTTAAATACAGACAGAAGAAGAAGAGCCGTGTACAAATAGAGTAAACAAATGCCGAGCATGAGACAAACGACTGGGTCTTCGGGGAATATGGTCATGGGATTGTTGGGAGTTGGATCGTGTTATAGAGAATAGCACAATAGAAATAAGAAGAAGACGAAGACGAAGAAAACGGAAAAAAGCGGTGGGTGTAAAGATCTGTTTAGCTGCCGAAACCAACAAACAAAACACAACATTTAACCCACTCGAGGGAAATTTGGGTTAGGCTGGAAACCCCTACCCTAAGTGTGAGTAGAAAAAGAGCACCCAGGAACAAATACAAACATATAAGGCAAATTATTAAACAAAGGACTGGGTTGTCGGCGTATATGGTCATGGATTTACATGGGTGGTTTGTTTTTACAGAGAACAGAGAGAACGACGAAGAAGAAGAAAAAGAAGAAAAAAAGAGAAGGGAAAAAGAAGGGGAGACCAATCACCGGTGGATGGGAGAAAAAAAAAATTGAAAACCTTATAAAGGCATCCTATTTTTTTATTTTTTATTTTTTATTTTTTAATTTTTTAATTTTTTTAATTTTTTAATTTTTTTTATTTTGAGTGTCGGCAGCCGCATATCCGTGCGGAATATTTCCACAATTTTTTTTTAGTGTCGCCAGACGCGAATATTCGCGCGGAATATTCCCACAAACATTGGTGTAATATGCAAATAGTGCAACCTCACCCCCCCAACTTGATTCATGCAGTGTTCTAAAACAAATATGATATTCAATGATAGACAGTAAAAAGATAAGAAGGGTTAGAGAACACCTCGCACTTGAGCTTTGACAAAAACACCAATATCTGTGACTAAGAAAAACAAAACTATACGACAAAAGAACATAATTAACATGAAATAAAAAAAATAAAGTAAGTAAATAAAAACCTGTACATTAAAAAGCAAAAAAAAGAAAAACTAATTATTCCTTCACAACTTCCGGGTATACCGGATCCATCAAATTCTCCTCCACCACTTGTTCTTCAAAGCCCCCAAAAAATGGCTTAAATCTTTGGCCATTGACCTTGAATGTCTGGCCATTTTTGGGGTTTTAAACATCCACAGCTCCGTTGGGGTAGGCCACCTTGACAAGATAGGGGTCATCCCAACGGGATCGGAGTTTGCCTTGGAAAATGGAGAGGCGAGAATTATATAAGAGTACTTTTTTCCCGGGCTCAAATGATTTCCTCACAATGGAGTTATCATGAAAGATTTTGGCCCTTTCTTTTGAGATTTTAGAGCTCTCATACGCATCTCGTCGACTCTCTTCCAACTCATTCAACTCTAACTTCCTATGATCACCGGCCATTCTCAAATTAAAATTTAAAGTCTTAATGGCCCAATAGGCTTTGTGTTCCATTTCAACTGGCAGGTGGCAAGCCTTTCCATAGACAAGCCGGTAGGGAGACATGCCCAAAATAGTTTTAAAGGCAGTGCGGTATGCCTAGAGGGCATCGGTCAATCTATCAGACCAATCCTTCCTGTTTGGGTTAACCATTTTTTCTAGAATGTTCTTGATCTCCCTATTGGCTAGCTCGGCTTGTCCATTTGTTGTGGGTGATACGCAGTGGATACTCTGTGAGTGACGCCATATTTGAACATTAGAGATGCAAATGACCTATTACAGAAATGTGATCCACCATCACTTATTATTGAATGAGGCATCCTAAACCTTGAAAAGATGTTCTCCTTGAGAAACTTGACTACGACTCGGTGGTCATTAGTCTTGGTCGGGATAGCTTCCACCCATTTGGACACATAGTCCACTGCCAAGAGGATGTACAAATAACCAAATGACATAGGGAAAGGACCCATGAAGTCGATGCCCCAACAGTCGAATATTTTATGACAAGTATTGGTGAAAGGGACATCATGTTTCTTTGGGTCACACTACCCAACCGTTGGCATTTGTCGCATCCCTTACAAAATGAAACACAATCTTTGATAAGAGAGGGCCAATAAAAACCTGATTGAAGAATTTTGGCCGAAGTCTTTTTCGCTGAGAAATGTCCACCGCAAGCTTGTGAATGGCAAAATGCAAGGACATCCCGCTGTTCATTTTCAGGTACGCATCTCCTCATGATTTGGTCGGGGCAATACTTGAACAAATACGGGTTGTCGAAGTAGAAGTACTTCACATCTGTCATAAATCATCTTCGATCTTCTGGGCTCCATTGCGGTGGTGTCTGTCCTGTTGCAAGATAGTTACATATATCAGCATACCAAGGACATACAGAGTGAATTGACAGCAAATGCTCATCAGGAAAAAAATCAGGGATAGGAATGTGCTCATCGGCCTCTTGCACCACAAGCCGGGATAAATGATCCACCACTACGTTCTCAACTCCTTTCTTGTCCTTGATCGTCAAGTCGAATTCTTGTAGGAGGAGAATCCACCTAATGAGTCTCGGGTTTGCATCTTGCTTAGACAACAAATACTTTAAAGCAGAGTGATCAGTAAAGACAACAATAGGCGAACAAATGATGTAAGCACGGAATTTATCTAAGGCAAACACTACTACTAGCAATTCTTTTTCGGTGGTAGTGTAATTCATCTGAGCCTCATTAAGTGTTTTGCTAGCATAGTGTATCACATATGGTCTATTTTCCTCCCTTTGACCGAGCACTACGCCGACCGCGTAATCACTTGCGTCGCACATGAGCTGAAAAGGTAGATCCCAATTGGGTGGTCGCATGATCGGAGGTGTGACTAGCATGCTTTTAAGTTTTTTAAAGGATGCCTCACAATCATCCGACCACTCAAATGGGACCTCCTTAGACAGCAGGTTGGTCAAGGGTCGGGCCAATGCACTGAAATTCTTTATGAATCGACGATAAAAACCTGCATGGCCCAAAAATGACCGGATGCCTTTGATGGCTCTTGGCGTAGGGAGGTTGGAGATAACCTCCACCTTGGATTTATCAACTTCAATACCCCTTGCCGAAACTATATGGCCAAGCACAATTCCTTCTGTCACTATAAAGTGACACTTTTCCCAATTCAAGACTAGATTCTTTTCCTCACATCTTGTTAGAACTTTCTCCAAGTTTGCCAAACATCCCTCGAATGAATCCCCAAACACCGAAAAGTCATCCATAAAGACCTCCACTATCTTTTCCACCATGTCACTGAAAATTCCCATCATACAGCGTTGGAAAGTCCTCGGAGCATTGCACAGTCCAAATGACATGCGATGGTAGGCAAAGGTACCATAGGGGCATGTGAAAATGGTCTTCTCTTGATCCTCCAAAGCAATCTCAATCTGATTGTAGCCGGAGTATCCATCTAAAAAATAGTAGAATAGATGCCCCGCTACTCGTTCTAGAACTTGATCGAGGAATGGCAATGGGAAGTGGTCTTTCCTTGTGCAAGCGTTCAACTTTTGGTAATCAATGCACACCTTCCATCCGGTGATTACTCTTGTAGGAATAAGCTCATTCTCATCATTCTCAACCACCGTAACTCCGGATTTCTTAGGTACTACTTGCGTGGGGCTAACCCACTCACTATCGACAATTGAAAAAATGATCCCCACATCAAGTAGTTTCAGAACCCCATCCCTTACCACCTCCTTATGATGGGATTCAACCACCTTTGTGGTTGTTGGGAAGGTTTGGAATCCTCCTCAAGATATATGCGGTGGGTGCAAATGAGAGGGCTTATCCCCTTGATATCCGCAATAGTCCACCCAATTGGTCCTTTTTGTTTTCTCAACGCCTCCAAGAGTTCTTTTTCTTGTTCCATGTTTAATGTAGAGCTAATGACCACCGGAAATGTTTCACCTTCCCCAAGATTGGAGTACTTCAAATGGGTGGGCAAGGGCTTCAACTCCAAGTTGGGCTTTTGTTCATCCGACAAAAAAATTTTCTTCTCTCGATGGGGTAACTCTTCGAATGTAGGGATCCACCTTTTCATCCCTTTCAAATCTTCTACCTCCTCTTGCTCATCATAATTCTCAAGATCCACAATTCCTTCTTCCTTAAATTTCAATATTCCCTCCAGCTCTAAGTGCTCCTCAACCAAAGTGTCGATTCTATTGACCTCACTTACTTCCTCATCATCACCCGTTGCTTTGCCAAGTTGAATACATTGTGCTCCATTGTCATATTCCCAAATGCCAACTTCATTAGACCGTTCCTGCAATTTATCACGGCATTAGATGTAGCAAGGAAGGGTCTTCCAAGTATTACGGGAATTTGGGAGCTAAGGTTTGCAACAGGATGTGTATCAAGCACAATGAAATCGACAGGGAAGTAAAATTTATCAATTTGAACTAAGACATCCTCAACTACTCCCCTTGGTGTACGGATACTACGATCCGCCAATTGAAGTGTGATTGAGGTGGGCTTCAACTCCTCAAGCTGCAGCTGTTGGTACACCGAGTAGGGAAGAAGATTCACACTTGCCCCCAAATCGAGGAGTGCTTGCTCCACTCGATAATTTCCAATGCGGTGAGGGATGCTTTCTTGTGGATATTCAGTTTTCTCTTCACCGTGCATAAGTCCTTCAAAATCTTAGCACATGATGGAATTTGCTTGATGGCGTCGAGGAGTGGAATGTTAATCTTCACCTGCTTAAACATTTCCAAATATCAGCATAATTAGCCACCTTGACAGGTGGCTTCAAACGACTTGGGAAAGGGGCAGGCAAGGGAGGAAATAAACACACAATCATCAATTAATTTTCCTTTCTCAACAACCTCTCTTTCTTTCTCTTCACGCACCTCACTCTTGTCGGCGTCACCCAAGAGATCTTTTTCTTTTGGCAATGTGGTCTTGGGTGAGACCGTTGGCAAAATGGTTTTGTCAATTTCTTTGCCACTGCGAAGGGTGGTGACAGCTTTGAGTTGCTCGCAACTCTCTTTTGAAGGTTCCGATGACTCAACAAGGTGTTGACCCCTAGGGTTCTCTTGTGGTTGAGTGGGGAACTTCCCTTTTTCTTGTTGAGATGCCCCTATGGAGTTTGTCAACTTTGTGAGTTGGGCTCTTACATCATTGATGGCTGTGGCATTTTGGTATTGATGGCGGTTTGGCTTTGAATGAAGGAATGAACCATATCCTCCAAATTCCTTTTGTGAGGAGGTTGGTATGTGGATGGATTGGACGGTCCTTGAGAAAAACTTTGTGGAGGTGGATTTGGTGAAAAATTCTGTGGTGGTGGTTTGACAAATACCCTTGTGGATTGGTCCGGGGGTATTGAGAGCTAGATGCTTGCCCTTGGCCATGGTATTGGTTTTGCTTGGGAGGCATGGGAGATGCATATGCACTTGAACCATGAGGAATGGGATTTTCATTTCTCCAACTAAAATTTGGGTGATTACTCCAACCGGATTGTAAGTATTTGAATTGGAGAAAATGATTGCCTCGTTTGGTTGAATGCATGGACTTGTTCATGGTACGCTTCTTTAAGGGTCGGAATGTTTGGGCAATCCGATAGGGAATGCTCCATACATTCGCAAATTGAACAACCCTCCTCGGTTCGTGACACATTAGACACCTCGTGTCTCTTATTGACTTCAAGACTCTCAACTTTCCTTGACAATTTAGCAATTTTTGAAAACAAGTCTTTCCGGTCTCTTAAATCATAAATCCCTCCCCTTGAGTTTGGCCAGTCTTTTGAGGAGAAGACCTTGGTACATCGGTGGGATCTGTAATGTCCCATGATTGTGCATTTTGTGCCAATGTATCAAAGTAATCTAAGGCCTCATCAAGGTCTTTGTTCAAAAACTCCCCATTACACATCATGTCAATGAACTGTCGATGGCCCGGTGTGATTCCTTCATAAAAGAAACTCACCAATTGCCATGGTTCAAAGCCATGATGTGGAAGGGATTGTAGCAATTCCTTGTACCTCTCCCAACATTGATAGAATTGCTCATTGGGCTTTTCTGAAAAGTTTTGAATTTGCTTTTTTAGGGCAGTGGTTTTATGCACGGAAAGAATTTGTTCAAAAACTCAGAAATCATTTGGCTCCACGATGTGATGGTTCGAGGCCTTAAGGAAATAAGCCACGTTTTTGCCTTGTCTTTTAGGGAAAAGGGAAACAATTTCATTCTAGCTATCTCTTCCATCCCATGATTGGGGAGGAAGGTTGCAACCATTTCCTCAAAATCCCTTATGTGTGAATAGGGGCTCTGAGTTTCAATCCGTTGAACGTGGGAATTAGTTGCAACATCCCTGGCTTAACTATGAAAAGATGAGCTTGGACCGGAAGGAGGATGCATGATGGTGTGGTGCTTCGTGTTGGTTGTAGGAAATCTCTCATTGACCTCACGGGGGATCCATTTGAAAATTATTCCCCTCATTCACGGGAGGGGGAAAATTCATTCTCGGATTGGGTATTTGGGGTTCTTGTGGTCCCCCACCCCTTTGAACATTTGAATTTGCACCTATATTGTCAAAATTGTCACCCGCATCCTCGGGTTGTTCTTGGTCAATATTCATGGTAGGGGCCAATTTTGTCTAACAAGTTGTTTCGGTCGTTCTGCCTCCACATAAAATAAATATATATACAACAAAGTTATACACAAACAAGATTATATACACGGAACAACGTACCTCAGCCCATGATGAAGATCATGGGACTTACCTCCGTCGTCCAAAAATCACCTTCTTGGTTTGACACTTGCCTTCCCGGCAACGGCGCCAAAAATGCTTGACAAAATTCCTTGTTGTTTCCTAACCTATAAACATCACACTTTTAGCATGTATAGTATATGAATAAAGGGGAGTGTCACTCTCCTAGGGATGATGTCAAAAGAAAGGGCAACGGAATGGTGGATGAATGAGATTTCAAATGTGAGTATGTGTGAACAAAAGTGCTCCCCAAGCGCAAGGAGACTTTCGCGGATCGTGTTTTACTTGTGGTATTCCAAGGTCGTTTCACGGGGAAGGAAGTAAACCGAGGGGAGGTGATTTTGGGAGAAAGAAAGTGTAAAATCTTTGATTGTTGGAAGTTTGTTGGTGAAGTTGTTTTGATGCTAGTAAAATGAGAAACAAATGTTGGCAAATCCAAGAGGTCACTCCAATAGGAATACCGTCTCAACTCGAAAACCCTCC
>CAUOFW020006609.1:0-23476 GCA_963454935.2 Ilex paraguariensis
TTTAATTTTTCATTCCAACCCCTCTCTCTCTCTCTCTCTCTCTCTCTCTCTCTCTTCTATGGTTGAATTTTGAGGGCGGATTTTGGTGCAACGAGACCTAAGTTTGAGTCACGGACTTGCAAAATGGCTCTAAATATGTGAAGAAAAAGTGCAGTTTGAAATGATTTCTGCTACATTGTTGTGCCCAATTATCTTTGTTCCTTGTGCCTCTACATTTTTTGTTTTTTAAATTGTGCCTCTACTCCTTGCAATATTCCTTTCCAATAATTTTTCTACCATTTCTACGCCCCCAAAAAAGAAAAGGATTAATGACACTTTTGGTCCCTAAAGTGTTCTAGATTTATTAGTTTGGTCATCATTGTATTAATTTTGTCAATTTGATCTCTAATTAGACAATTCGTTACGTGACATTCTTTCAGACGGTATCATGTGTCAAACTGTCAAACATGTGATCATTCCCTCAAAAATTTAACAGTTCGTTAATGTAGGGATCATTTAAATACGAATTAAATATTTTAAGAATCAAATTGATAAAATTAATATTTTAGGGACCAAATTAACAAATCATACATACTTTACGGACCAATAGTGTTATTAACCCCCCCCCCCCCCAAAAAAAAAAAGGCAAAATCCACTTTATCCCCTTGTGGTTTGGGTATTTTGCACATTACCTTCTTATGCTTTTGGACCGATATTTATCATCTTCCTCTCTCCAACTGTAGCCTAATTTTCTGAAAAAACAACCGACCACCCAATTTTACAAGTTTTTCTCTCTCCACAAAGTGTCAAACTTGTTCAAACTAATGTCAATATCCTCCACTCTTAAATTAGTTTTAAACCCCACAGATTTGTTTCCTTAAATAGCCCCTATGACCCACGAATTTAAGCTCAAAGATGATCACAAACTCATTTTGATAAGTTATATACACACTAGAATTTTTTCAACATTTGGGCCAAGTTTGACACTTAATTTCTCCCTCGTTTCTCAACCTTTTTGGGTGATTCAAATGCCTAATTTAACTTCTTTCTACCCTCTTTCCAACCATGTATTTAATTTGTCCAAATCATGCACAAGGTAAGTGAAAATCGAGCTCCAAAGTGATAGGTTCATCATTTTCAAAAATTATCACGATTTTTAATTCAATTTTTCACCCACCAAACCTCATTCTTTCTCGATTCTAACTTCAAAAATGGATTCCTTGATCCTAAAAATTGTGGATTAGGCCCCCCTTCACCTCCGAAACTCGAAATTTTGAATACCCAAAAATTCAAGTTTCAAACTTAAACAAGGGTTTTGATTTTCTCTCACTATACACCATGGCCACTAAAAAACCTTTAGGAAATTGTTATTGAATATGAAAACAAACTTACCCTATCACAGAATTGTGGATGATACCTTGTAGTAAAAGTTCTCTTTTCAATTAACAACTCAACACTCATCTCAAAACCCATTTGAAAATCATTTGCAATTTTTCATTCGAAGTTTCTGATAGAAACTCATACCCAACACTAAGTGCGAATATATGAAAATTAAATGGTGAGTATGTTTTAAAAGGTTATTAAGGTAGTCAACATATTTGGAGAAAGCGTTTTTCATGGAAGAGGACTCAGTGGTCACTGATCACTGTTCTTGGCTTCTTTGCTGCGCTTTGTAAGGTCGACTTAGAGAGAGAGAAAGAAAAAAAGATTACATTGACGAAGGCGCTAGGGTTTGGAAGCCATGAGGATGAGCTTGTGGAAGGCGGAGGAGTATAACATCTGTTAACATAGGATCATTTTTGACATTTGGGTATATTTATTTTGGAGAGAAGCTGATAACTTTGTTGATCAATCGCCAAACCAGCACGTCCTCTCCACGTCCGTCTATTTTGACGAAATATCTAACAGTTGCAGTTTAGTCCACAACTATAAAGGGGTGATGTGCTTATTTCCAAATGATAAGGGGGTCATCTGCTCAAGGCACAAACTACAAGGGGGTAAACTGGAATTTGCCCCAAAAAAAAACGAACATAAGCTTTGTTCGTAACAATGAAAAAGTATTCCTGCTAAATTATTCTGATATCATTTCAAAAGATTGTTGTTTAAGGTCCTATTTTGCTCTTTTTAAGACAAGATCAACTATCAATAATCCAACTCCAATTGTAAACTAGATCAACAAATTAGAGCATTTAACCAAAGAAAAATTCAATAGAAATGTCGTGAATATTCACTAATCATCCTGTAATTATGAATATGTCCCACCATTTGGTACAAAAAATAAAAAAAAACCCAACAGAATTCATAGCTAGAATTGCTTAATGACGTCATAATTTTGTTTTTACGAGTTTTCTGTGTTATTTAACAATGTATAATCTCACATGTTTTTATCAATTATCAAGAGGCTTAGCATACAGATACTATGGTCTGCAAACAATTACTCGTCGCCAATGCTTAAGAGTGAGTATAAAGGCGGTTATGATAAGCGATTTCAGAGAACAAAACATCTGTTACAAATTATCAAGAAGCAAGGCTATGTAGCAGAAAGCATCACTCTACCGTGGTTCCAAAGTATGAGAAGTATTGGTGAGGCGATGCTAGTCTCGTTCCAAGAATTCCAAAAGCAATCTAAAAATGTGGTTTGTATCTCACTGTTCCTTTCGAGCTTTAGATCTGACTGGCTTCGCTGGTTTAATTATGTTTCCAAGAAGGATCAGTGCTATGGGAACAACGGTTCCAATGTAATATACACTTCCATACGAAGCAAGTGTTTCATGCAGGCTTAATACCTGTAACAGAGAAGGAAATACTTTTTTTAAGCTTTTACAATTCTTCTCATGCAACCACAAATAATAAAAAAGAAGAAACAGAAACAGAATATGAATAAGGAAAAAAGACTAACCATGAAACCAACACAGGAATAGTTCAGAACCAGAAGCGTGTAAGCGAAGTTCAAAAACACAAGTATCATTTTCAATAAAGCCGTACTAGTAGCTTGCTGCCATCTGTAAATGACTGCTCATAAAACAAAAAAAAAATAGTAGCAAGGCATTTGTAAGAGAAGAGATGCTTAACTAGTGGAATAAAGCATAGTCTAAGAAAGGGAGGCCTGATTGTTTACCTCTTGAACCAGCAATCATCAAAGCAGATTGTACAAAGAATATGATGTACCCAGGATATAATCCCTATAATGTGATGTTACCAATGGAATAAGTTGTTTGAATGGTTGAAGAACAAATTATTTTGACAAGAAAATGTGCAGCACAGAGATATATATGCTAAGATGTCTGAAATGATAATAGTAAGTAATACCGATGGGAGAAGCATTGATTTTATTTTTATTCTTTTCATTTACAGAAATAATAATTTAGAAGCTTTTAGAATGGTTACCAGTGGGTGATAAACAGAGAATTAAAGTTAATTGAGACAAAATTGTGAAACTTTGTGGACAGCATCATGCTCTTGATCCATAATTCCAATAGTTGGTTTCTGGCGTGATGAGTCAAAGAAGGTTCGTACGTGCAAACATAAAACGTAAAACAGGTGATGAATCACAAGGACAAGGTTTTGTGTGAGAAAGAACGAATAAGAAAGGTAACATTAATCAGAGGGAAAAACAGGTCATGGGTTGCATTGGGATTAAACCCGTCCAAAATGGATAATTATCTCATGATTCATGAAAACCTTATCGTAACAGTCTAAAGCACAGACATGGACACAAGTAGACAAGTAGACAAGTTCAATAGCCTAGAGATTGATATCAACTCACAGAAGTTGCATCAAAGGTCAATTGGAATCCAAATGCCAATCTCCTATATCAGCTCCCATAACTCCAATCAATATCAGGACAGAAATGGAAAAGAATAACTAGTCAATCACAGCTCATGTGCTAGTTTTCTGGGGCGAGAAAATAAAGTCGCCACATATCCATCTAGTTAAGAACTGAAAGATGTGATTTTTGAGTCTTTATCATTAAATCATGCCCAGAGACAAAGAATGCATCTACTACAGAAGCAGAACAATAGTATTGGAACCGTCAAATACATTTGGAAATTGACTTGTTGGAATTTAAACAAATGCTACTCATCAATCAATACACAAGCAGAGTATTGATTCATTAATAGATATAAAAGCATTTTCAGGCCGGTAAAATATGGATTTTATACTTACATGCCAGACTGCACTGACCGTCTGCGTAGCCAGCAACTGAAAGAAGCCTGGCTTCTTTCCCTTCTGAATGAGCCTCTCATAAACATCTGCAGGACTATAGAAGTATTAATAATTCATTGAAGAGTTTCACCATGGTTCACGGATGTCAAATACTGGGGTGAAATTTCTAACCCAACTTGCAACCAGCCTGGTTTTTAGCTGGTTCAGGTTTTCAGCCAAGCATGAGCTGCCATCTAAACAGGCCTGTAACACGAATTTGTTAGGCCAACCCCTCATAATTAGAGAGGTGACGATTTGTGCTGTCTATTCTACTGATATCAGCATGCTATGTTAATTGCTAAAGGTTAATTGAGTTGCCATCTTACTCTTATAAGCAGGCTATATGTAACCGAACCAGATTCTTTGTAATTTCTTTCAAATTCTCAATGTATTTCCCCAACTGGGTGTTTAAAAAAAAAAACAATAAACGGTAAAATTTTGGTGAATTTCAAAAGTGTCGCATTAGGTAAAAAGATAGGATTTCTGAGATTCCTTGGATGGCAGATAGAATCAGGATTTCATCCCAAATGACCCTGAAACATTCTACATGAAACAGTTTTCAATTGAAAGTAACAAGGTTTAAACTTCCCCTACATCAAATTCAGGTATAGGGTATAGCTTGATTGTCATCAAAGCATGAACTGAATGCATTTACTGAAGTACTGTAGTTTTACTTGCTGTAGAAATAAATCCACTTTCCGGAAAAATGCACATATTTATGTACCACATCAAAATGTAGAGGCAAAACATGGCATGCAATTTTTAAAAGCACTGGAAACTCACAATGGCGTAGCCAAGTGCTGACTTGTATGTTCCACACAAGTGGTAATTCAACTGAACTCTTCGCCAATTCAACACCCAAAATGTCAACATTTTTTGCACGCTCCCATCGTGGTTTGTGTGGAGAAGAATCTGTCCAACCACTAAAACCCAGGCCAGAAATAATCATAGAAGCTTCTGAGATTGACCAGATGAAGTAATATTTCCAACGTGCAGTAAAGCCAGACATGTATTGGTAACCCAACCGTTTCCAGAACCCGCATTCTTGGTATAAGGGGTCGGTAAACCAAGACAACGGGAAATGGGATACCAGATACAAATACAAACCCATACAAATAGCAGCTTGGAGAAGAGCTCTAAGTGTCGCCCCATAAGGTGATGGTGATGGTCCCTTCTCAGAATGCATCCAAATCTGGGACAGAGAAAGATCAAAACTAAACCTAACAAACTCGAATGAGAAAATTATCTAGAAGCACAATAGAACTATATAAGTAACTTACCCCCTTCTTTTCAGTCCAGTCAAGATAATCCTTCATTTCATAAACAGGACCAGCAAAGTGACTTCCACAACAGAGGCAGTAACCAAAGTACTCGGTTATTGATGGCAACTTAAGCAATCGGTTTTTCTTCTGTGCCTCACGCAGGTTTTCCTCTTTCAATACCCCATCATTGTAATTTATCACACAAGAAATGACTTTCAACGTTATCACCATTAAGGATCCTACACATGGGAGGAAAAAAGAACCAAATTGTCTAAGTGACAAGAAAATTTTAAATTTAAAATTAATTAGAAAAGAGAGAATAAATCTAAAACATCTCGATAATAAAGACTTATCGTTTGTACTTGATAAAATTCAAAGAACTGGTGAAATTGTGCTTTGAAGTTCGTATTTCCTCATATACCTCAATTTTATTGCATCACAAAAGTTCCATATTGTTACTCAAAATTCATCTTCAAAAGCGTCATTTTGTTACACCCAAAGAGTACATATATCACTCTTGCACCAAATAAAAGATGAAACACAAGGGACTTAAAAACTAGCCGATAGTGCTTACCAGTGGCATCAATACCTCCTTCTTTCCATGCATCCCCGCTCATGTAGTATACATGGCTACACATATATAGGAAAAGTCAAGAATTTTGAATACCTTCATTCAAATTGCAGAATTTCAAAAAAATCAAATATTGCGGATATATAAAGAAGATACACTGGCTGTAGAAATCAAAAGGCCATAAGGGATGGGCTATGTATACAAACACACACCTAATCACAAATATATATTTTTTTTTGTTTTAAGAAGACCATTTGCCAGACAGTAAATATGAATAAGACTGTCAGCAAATGTTGCTCATCCCAACTAGGTGATGTTGTTTTTTCTTTGAATACTGTAAGGTTGTAAGACTATGGGGTATAATAATGTACCTCTGCATAGTATATGAAGTAACAAGCACTGAAACCCATGAAACCATGCCCAATTGCATTAGACATATATACATTGTCAACACTTTTAAAGATTACAATTCCCATTATAGAAGGGGGTGAACTAAAGTAGAAAAAAGCAAGTCTTTCTAATAGTTCGAGCAAGCCCAGGTCATAATTCAACAGAATCAACCACATAAGCACACAATAATCAAAAGAGCGGATTAAGTACCATCCTATGAGGTAGCCAAATCCCAAGAAGAAAGTAATGATCCCACAATACCGACGACACAACACCATTGAAGCGTAACCCAAGAGCATGGGGACCAAGAAATGGAGATTGGAGGTGAAGCCGAATGAGAGATAAGAGAGAATAGCACCGGACAAGGCGGCGTAGAGGTGTTTGGTTGGTGGTCCGCCGGGGATGAGTCGCCAGAGGAAGTTAACGGGAATTGTCGCCGCGAAACAGAGGAGAAAACGGAGTACCGGCACCGAGACTCCGATAGCCGACGCCATTGATTCCATCTCCATGGCCTAGACGTATAACTCTTAGCTCAAGCAATCTTGCCAAAACTTACAGTATTTGGTTTGGAGGAAGGCGGAAAAGAGGAGAAAATAGCGGGTGTAACGGTTAAGCCGACTTGCTTAACGGTGATACTCATATATCACCTAACACCACCATACACATACAATAAAAATATAATAAATAAATTCATAAATTTCATATATTACAATAACAACACTTATCGTATCATTTAATAATCAGTCAAGTAAAATTTACTTTACTCGTTTTTCATTAAGTATCATTGTTACGCTAAATATTTACTCGTTGAAAGTAAATTTTATTATATTTCTTTTATTAGATATTTACGTCACGTCATGTCATGTGCTGGAGTGAAGTAACCATTACACCCAAATATTTAGAATTTTTTTAAATTCCTACCATTTTCCTTGCAGATCAAAAAACAAATAGAGTAAATTACATTTAAACGCGTTGAAGTTTGTTATTAAGTTACATAAACCCCCTCAAATATAAAATATAATATTTTGCTCCCTTGGAGTTTGGTATTATAGAGATGACAATGGACTGAAAAAAACAACAATTCGTTAAAACTTGTCTCATTTGAATCAGTGATGAACTATATATATTGAACGATAAACGTACACGAAGATATCTGTATAAATGCGTGCAAGAATAAATGTAAGAATGTACTAAAATTTATTTTGCCCTACCCCATCCTGCTAAACCCGTTAATTTTAAAACCCCCAAAATGTTGGGGATTGACATGAATGGGTATGTTAGGGACAATTGCCTCATTGATGGGTTAATATTTAATGTAACCGTTGTCACGTAATATAATTATCTAATAAAAAAAATATAAATTAAATAAAATGGACCGTTTTTTCTTTATATAGAGACAATTATATATTACATAGATAGTGATTATTGAATTTTGTAGGGTGCATTTGTCCACTTGTTTACTTGTGTTTTTGTTAGTGTAAAATTACATTGAGTAGCACTACTGACGTAATGTAACTGTTACACATAATATTTTATTCATAACTAAATTATTAATAGACTTGGAGATTTAGAATCACTTAAAATTACCAAGTTATTAAATTATTTTATTAACATGTTCAAAGTTCAACTATTTATATAGAAATAATATTCTTTAAATCTCATCAAAAAAACCCATTAGAGAAAAAAAAAACTATTCTCTAAAGAAATGAAGATAGATTGAGCTAATCCAGTTAATAAAAGTTAGTTAATGAACTAGAGATTTTTAAATTCAAATATCAAATTAATTAACAATCATATATCTATTTTAATTCTTCTAGGTATGTAATTCTTTAAATGACGAAATTACTTGTATATATGAGTTAGTTAAAAATCTATATAATATTACAGGTAAGAACCTGAATTCTCAACTTATAAAAATATAATAACCATCAATCTTTATCTAATTTTTATCTTTTTTGATCCAATAATATAAAATTTATCCCCACTTTTTTTTCTCGCTAAGAAATATCATATTTTCTTCATAACTCTAAATATTGAACAGCTCAACAAACACAATTTCTAATGTTAGACATGCAACCCTACAAATTCACAAGTCATTCTATTTATACATAAAAATTTGACATAATTTATTGATTTCATTAAAATTATTGGATTAACATCAAGTTATAATGTTTAATAGGATTTGTATTCAATTCAAATGTCATAATTAATTAAATCAATAAATAAAGTCTCAATAGCATTACTCCTAATTCGCATCTACTTATCTTATTTTTTTTATGTTCACTTTAATTTTAATTAAAAAAAATTATTATTTAAGATATAATATATTGCATTATCAAGGTTCGATTTTAAATATTAAATAATATCTTCAGGCACGGAATTATTACTAGTAATCTTATATACCAAATAAATATATGTCAAATAATAAAATAGAATAATAATTGATTATATTAAAATAATATAATATAATCTTATTACACTACCAATAAAATATAAAATATTTATAAGCATTAATTTTTTATTAAAAAAAATGGAGATAGTGATAGCGAAAAAAGTGATTTAAATATTTAATGGTACCTAGAAATCATCAAAAGTATTTAATGGTACCTTGAAATTATCGATGGTGCTGAATTAAATAGACGTTTTGGGAAGAATATGCTAATGTCACGGGCCGTCACAGGAAGAATATGCTAATTACATTTAGGAAATATTCGCGAGCACAAAAATCGAGGGCAGAAAAAAGCTTGCTAAGGATTCGATTACAAGAAAATAAAATTCAGATACACGGTGATAACTATGTAATCATTCACACGTGTTATAATCGAGAATTAAAATTTTATTTTGGTACATTATTTAGGTTATTTAGGAAACAAAAACATATCGACATGTTTTAAAAATATTTTGATCAATTTTCAAAAACATAATAAAAAATTTAAGAATTTTGTTTTTAAAAATATTGATCAAAATATATCAAAGAAATACCTTGAAACATTCTAAAATAATTGTGCAAATGCACTGAAATATAACAAAACACTTCGAAATATTATGAAACATCTCAAAATATTAAAATTTTAATTTCATCACTAATTTATTTTGATCACTTTAAAACAAAAATATTTTAGACATTTCGATTATTTCGAAACAAAATTTTGGCCTACTTATATAACTATTTTGTGCCTCTTCGATCCATCAAAATTTTAGATATGTCTACGAGAGACGATGGTTCATGTAGTCGAACCCAAAATTATTAAGATAAATTTTTGTTGAATTGAATTGAATTGAGTGTTGTATAATGTTGTAATGGTACCTTTACGACTTGCTAACATAGGTTCGAACAAGGAGTCAGTGTAAAAAAAAAAAAAAAAAAATCAATGTTCGAGCCCTCTTTTTTTTTATCATATGCGTTTAGCCTTATGTCAATTATTCTCTTGAATTTAGTGATTGATCACCGTGGTTTAAATTAGGTTAGAGCACATCCCTAAAGAGATAAAAGTGACTAATACTTAAAGGGTGTGAGCAGGGACAGCCAAAAAATTGTGGGCACAAATATTTTAATAAATTATTATTTTTTTCTTACGATTGATAGAAATAACACAATAATTTAATTAATTATATCCTATTTAATATTTAAAAGTTCATTAAACCCAACATACTAAAATTTGGTAAATTTAGTATATACAAACGACAATACCTTTTTTTTTACAAAATATTGACTAAATTGAAATCATTTAGAATTAACTTCAATGAATTTTTGTACTTTGAAAATATTGTATAACAATTTTATTATTCTTTATATACACAATTATGTTATCATTTTGGTATTTATAATTCATTTGATCGATTATGCAGTTCAATGTGTACTTTATAATTTCTATCATAATTAGCAAAAATAAATATCAAAATCACAAGAAAAATATATATATCATGTCTTTTTTAATCTTTTTAGTCTTAGAAAGTATAAAATAATTCTAATATATTCAAAATTTATCTAGATAGGTGCATAACCTGTCCAAAATGTATCAAAAAATTTATATTCATTTGATATAAGTATACACTAATTGATGTGCCAAAAAAACATAGGGTGGACATAATTAAAATTATTGAAGAAATACTTAAAATACATATTCGTTATATTATAACGGTGGACCTAATATTTTTATTTTTATTTTGGGTGGGCACAAAAAATATATTATACAAATATATAATATACACACCTAAGTAATAAAAAAATTAAGGGGGCACACTTGCCCACCTTGTACCATAGCTGCCTCCACCCTTGGGTGTAAAAAAGAATTGAACAAGATATTTCTAGATTACTCAACCACCGTTTTTGTGCACCTGTATATCTATACTACTAATAAAAAGAAATTAAGTAAAAAAAATTTGATTAACTATTATATTCCTATTAAAAAGTTAAAACCAACTATATCATTATGCATTTAATATCATGTATTCATTATATATTCAAATGACCCTTTATATGCTTCCTCTTCCAGAAAAATAATTGTTCCTTATAGTGTACATTTATTTATTTCACAAGTTGATGACTGTCTCTCTCAAATTATTTTCACCAACCATTTGGTTTATAATATGACCATTATCTAATTCTATTTTTGCAGCCACTTCGTTTCCACTTAATTTTCTATTGATTCATTGAAACACTTGTACATGATTGTTCAAATAATAGTATATAATAAGTCACTTTTTACCTTCAAATAATTGGACTTTTAATCTTTATACAACACATACTATAAAAGCTTCTACATTGTTTCATTTATTTTTTAACCTTTCAAATTCTAACTTAATATTGATTGGTCGGTTTGAACATTTTTATTTCATGTATATTCTCTCTTCTTTTGTAACAATCGAAATACAAAAGTCAAAAAAGTCCTGTAATTGTTAAGTTCCACAATTATCTGAATTATTTTCTTTATTTCTCTTTCCACCAACCAATTGACCTAATTTTTTGTACTTGTTTTTGTATTTTGTGTGTTAATGTGTATGTTCCATTTATTTTATGATTCTAATTAAGGTCTGATCATTTTGATAGTGAAAAAAACTCAACATCTAAGAGTGTGTAGACGATGGATAACATATGAAGACGAGGATCTGGTATGAGGTATGACCAAAATTTACATAGTTTTGTTCAATCTCACTATTTTGTATTGATTTTGACTAGATAAAATGTTGAAAGAATTAGACAAATTTATTGGATTTGGTCAATGTAGATATAGACTTTCAAGAATAGATGATCAAGTACAAAACACAAAAAAATAATTTATCAAAACACAAGAATATTACTATCTACTAAGATGTGCAAATCCTCTATATTAAGGCAACATAAATTTTATATAGCTATCTATTGCTTTGTCTAATCTAACATAACTATCAAAGATGCCCATGCATTCATTCCTCATAATTTTAAGAGGTAAATTTATTTGATTTGTCGTTAGTCTCACAGCTTTGCTCAGCGACCATGTTCTCAAGGTGTAAAGACTAATATAATGAAGTAAAAAAATATCTAAGCTGACCTGTAACTTTGGCCACTTGGCACTGCACCTAATCAAGGTTATGAAAAAAATGAAGAAATATTCTCTGCCAAAGAATTTCTTATAGAATCTTGATAACTTTAGTTAGAAATCTATTTTATTTTTTAGATGATAGGAAATAAATTAAATTGAAATAAAATATTTAATTTTTTTTCCTAAAAGTTTGCGGGTATTAAGCTAACCTTGACAAAAATATTCCTCTTAGGATAAGAAAACAAAATTATAATTTAAAATAATTCAGGTACAACGCGCATGTATATACCGACTAATTAATGAAAAAGCAAAAAGAAAGAAGGTCGTCGAACTAACATGTAGCTGGTTAGCCTGGTGGGTAGGGGTAGAGCTGGACTAGGTATTTTAAGGCCCATTATATCTGGCCCACTGATTGGTCCATTTATGAGTCTATTTAGAGTTCAAAGTCGGCAGGGTGTGGACCTGGGTAGGAATGGGCTGGTTATTGTCGTCAGCCCAATCTGTTTTACTTGTCAGTGTCTGATTAAGTCGGCCAATAATACAAGTATGGGCCGGAACTGATCTGACCCGGATTGTCCCCTACACAAAATTATTAGGGTTAATCTCATTTTACACCCCAAAAGATCGTTCGAATCTCAATTTGCACCCTTAAAGATCAAAAATCTTAATTTATACCCTCAAAGATAGAAATTTGTATCAATGTGCACCCCCAAAGATCAAAAATCTCAATTTGCACCCTCAAAGATAGAAATCTGTATCAATGTGTATCCCAAAGATAAAAAATCTCAATTTGCACCCTCAAAGATATAAATTTGTATCAATGTGCACCTAAAATTAAATTGATAAATTATACCTAAATCCCCTCATATTTGTCAGTTAATCATTTAGACCTCTTCATATTTAAAATATTATTCCTACATCTTATGACATTTGTGCACGTATAACACGTAACTCATTTTCATTGATATCTATTAATATAACCGTTAAAAAATATAATTTTATCCTAATAAAAAATTATAATTTCATATTACCCTTTATTTTATAGGTTCAATATACTATAAAGTTCAAAATCTAGTTTACCATTTGAATGTCTAATAAAATATAAATATTTATATAATATTTTCATATTACCTTTTATATAAATATATACATTTTATTAGACATTCAAATGGTAAGCTTGATTTTCAACTTTAGAGTATATCGAATTCACAAAATAAAAGGTAATATAAAATTATAATTCTATATTAGGATAAAATTATATTTTTTAACGATTATATTAATATATATCAACGAAAAGTGGTTATGTGTTACACATGTATAAACGTCATAAGATGTAAGAGGAATATTCTAAATGTGAAGGAGTTCAAATGATTAAGTGACAAACATGAGAGAATCAAGGTATAATTTATTAATTTAATTTTAGGTGCACATTGATACAAATTTCTATTTTTGAGGGTACAAATTGAGACTTTTGATCTTTAGGGGTGCACATTGATACAAATTTCTATCTTTGAGGGTGTAAATTGAAAATTTTGATCTTTGAGGGTACAAATTAAAATTCTAACAATCTTTCAGGGTATAAAATGAGATTAACCCAAATTATTATCTTCCTCATCCTTTGAACCCTAAGTAGGCCGAGTTCATCGACAGTCTGTTGCTTGAATCGTCGTATTCAAACCCGGCCCGGACCTCAGGGTTGACCCGGTGAACAAACCGAGCCGGGTAGTGTATTAGATCGTTTCAGCATAAAACTCGGTCAAAACCCATTGAACCGGGCGGTTGTTGCCCAAACCCACTAAACCGGACGGTTATTGACAACCCAGGCGGGTCAGTTTAAAGACTATTTAAGTTAGATTTTTGGTCTTTTTAGGCATTTTTGCCCTAACCTAGTCGCTCAGCCTCTGCCTCTCTCTCAACTCAGAGACTCTTTTTCTCTATCACCGGTGAACAAATCAGCCCTCTCTCTCTCAGTCGAACTCGAATGAATCAAGCTCTCTCTTAGTCGAACTCGAACGGTGTAGCCCCTGTCAGTCGAACTCAAACTCGAACGAATCAACTCTCTCTCTCTCCCAATCGAAGTGTCGAAGGAAGGCAATATCTTATCCTTCACTTAACAGGTAGTTCATCACTCACCTCTCTCTCAGTCTCTTTGCGCTCAGATGGTGGTGAATTGGTAATTGTAGCTTCGATTTGCCAGTTTTTGGTTAATTATTTTATGAATATTAACTTAGTTCAATGAAAAATTTGGAAAATTTTAGCTTATTTTCTGTCGATATGTTATGATTGGTACCATGTGGTTGATGAATCTTGAGCATTCAATTTGGTGTAGTTGATGAATGTTTGTTGTAGTTGATGAATCTTGAACATTTAATTAGATACATGTTTGATAATATTTTTATTTTTTTTGATTTAATTGGCGTAATTGGTGGTGTAGAATATTTCCTTTCCTACTGGTCTGCATTTATTTCCTTTCTTCATTTCCTTTCTGATCTACATTAGATACATGTTTTTTTATTGTAGTGAAACAGCCATTGTACATAATTCAGATCAAATGAACGACTTTTATTTTGAGAAACAGCCATTGATACACATCTTTGTTCTTCTCAACAGATTGTGTTTTTTTTTTCTATGTATCACATGTAGATTAACTCTGATATTTTAATACTTATTTTTATTTTTTTAGCATATTTATAATTAATAATAATAATTTTTTTTTTTTATATAACCGATTTGACCAGTAACCCATTCACCCGGTCCTTTTACCGGGTTGATGTCCAGGCCGGGTTTAAAACTATGGTATTTGGACCTCTCACTCATACACATGACAGGTTTTTTACTTTTAAGGTTTTCCCCATTCTACTTTCAGGGGAAGAGTTGAATGCAACGATTGCAATGAAGAAGCCCGACAGCACTGTCGTCGTCAGTTCAAGTAAAATTAAGTTCGATGACAATGAAGAACTCAAATCTTCATCCGAAGATGTGTGTATTATTAAACATTTAATTCCTTTACATATTTCAGCCAGAAATACGATATGAATGGAACGACTACAATTTTAGTATCGAATTTTTGCAGGAGGAGGACATAGAGCGTGAGCTTGCGGATGTTACATTGGAGGAGCTACTAAAAGCACGGTCCGATGGGTCAGACACGTTGTATCGGAAGCCCAATTCAGAGAAAAAGGGTGGCCGAGCAAACAAGAATAGGTATTCAATCGAAGCGTTTTTTTTAAAAAATAAAATAAAATTTGGTGGTTCTTATTGTTTTTGTGTTTACTTTCACTTTTGGATTGTGGGTGTGAAGGCCAATGGAGATTAGTAGCAAGAAGCCGGTTAGTAGATTTAGAGAAGTCATCAAGTTCCTAAACAGGTGAGTTGTGCTTACATCTCTTTCAATAGAATTGTTAAAAGCTGCTAGTCTTGAAAGTTATGTCAATCCATGTTGCTCTGATGTTGTATTTTTCGTAAATACTCATCAATAGACTACTACTACAGTGATAATGCTACTATTACAATTTTTTCTAATAAGACATCTAGAGCAGATGCCAAAACACAAGAGAGAATTCCGAAAAAGAGCACAATATAACCAAAAAGAGGCGGACATAGGAAATCAATCTCCGGAAAGGATCCACCCATACCTCTTGGTTGATTCAAGGTTGTGAAAATTATGGGTGGCCATAGTTGGTTAGACCCAATTCTGATATAGTATTTTTAGGCACTGGATGACATATATCTTTTTAGGCATTTGGCATTAGGTCTTAGTAAGGGTTTTTTTTTTTTGGCCTTTCTAGTCCGAAGAGCAGCAGCCTTGGGTACAGATTCCGGAAGAATAATATAGTTCAGGACAAGGTCAACTACGAGTGTAGTGTATTATAAAAGCTTTAACACTGCAGCAGAATGACTCGAAACTAATTCTCCAGTCATGCCTGGCAACAGTGAAGCCACATTAGTTGTTTCGCTATTAAACATTCAGCTACAAATTTCTGCTTATCTTGTTTATTGAGTTTTTTTACAAGTATGTTTTATAAGCTCATTGATTATATGTATCCTTGTGCAAATTAATATAAATGTTATGTCAGGTGGTGCGTGACCCTCGTTTTGAATCATTATGTGGCAATCTTGATGTAGATGGGTGAGTCTCTCTCTCCCCCTCTGTCACTCTAATATGTCCAGGACGATGTTTACTGATTTATCTTTAGTAATGCAAGTGTGATGGTCACCTTGGTTTTTGAGTTTCTGTGATTTATGAGCTAGTCGCTACACACCAATGTTTGAGTCATTTTGTTACTTTGTATTCTTTTCTCAATTAATTTGGCAGAGAAAATAGCCATAACACACCAATTTCGACTATAATATCTTCATTTATGTGATAGCATCATTGCATCAAATGTTGAGTCCTAAACTGCTCTGAAGTTTTTTTGTTGGCTTTATTTGGTCTGCTTACGTAGGACCCACACTTTTATGATTTAAAACTCCATGTCGTGGCTTACATGTACATTAACTTTTCATCAGCCAGTATACACCTTTTGTTGTACATGAGTTTAGTAGCACAACTTGGTTTAGATCCTCTGGGCCTCTGGGGTGCGTCTCCTGTTCAGGAAGTGTAATTTTGATTTTTTGGATTGGTACCATAAAGATTGTTGCATGCCTGCAGACAAACACGGTTTTAAGATTATAGTGCACAACTGTTCCCAGCTTACAGTTATATCTTCTCAAAATGCTTTGTTAAAAAGATGGACTTATGTTTCAACATGCTAATAAAAGTAGATGTGCAGAGAACAGTGGGAGTTGGGGAACCATCCAGTGTCTCTGTCTCATGAAAAAATTTAAGGAGAGCAACGTGTCTTTAGGAATGTGGAGGAGAATTTGATTTGAGATTTAAGCCATCAATGCTCAATGCTTTATGGTATATGATTTGAGGAATTTCCCAGTTTTATGACACCTGTAGGTTTCATAGGTGACTGAATTTGATGTTAGCTTCTATCAGCCAGGGGCGGAGCTACCTTAGTCCCCTCACTTTTGAATTATTACACATATATATGCTAGAAGGCTAATACACAAGGAAATTGATACATTGCCCCTCTTATTTTTCAAAAAAATTGTACAATGAATTGATTTTTCATTAAGTAGTGGCTCACCATCCCTAAACCAGATAAATGATTTTTTTCTGATTGAGTACAATGGGAGTGAAAGTCCTAACTTATATATTGATCAATAGACAACGATTACATTTGATACTTTATCCCTATTTTCTAAAAAATATTGCATAACTGGCCTTCATATTTTTTTTGGGGTAATTTAGTGGCATGTAATCCTGTAACACAATTAGATGCAAATGGTATAATGTTCTAGCCCAAAACTTTTTTTTCCCCTTTTCCAAGGAACTAATTCTTCAATAAGACGAAAGATGATCTCAACTAATCTTCGTAATAATATGAAGAACTAATCAAGTATATATTATTTTGGGATTTGAAAGAGTATCTTATTCTACTTTAATGTGATTGTGTTGAATTATACAAAATAAAAATTATTTTGTACTTTTTGTTTATATTTGTTAAGGTTAAATGTTCTCGATTTTATGTTTTATTGAGTAAATTCATCTTAAATTTTCGTACATTTCTCATGCTTGAAATTCTAAAATTTTATGTTAATATTTTGCCCCCTCGTAAGGATTTTTGGCTCCGCCCCTGCTATCAGCAACTGTATATTGCACGTATACAGGTTATGTGCCATCTGATATTCTCTAATTACACACCTATGTGTAACGATCATTACCTAGTGCGATCTCGCTGATGCAAGGGGTTGGAAATGGTAGATTGGCGATAGACCTAACCTTCGACATGGGTGGAGAAAGTGGCTGCTCTGGAACCTGAACCCATTTTACATGTTTGACTGCCCAAGACTATACAATTGAATAAGCAATGGCCCCTAATTTTGCTGTTGTTTCTGAATCACAAATAAATAAATCTTTTCTAAATCATTGTATTTATGTGCCTGACAATAGGATTCATGCCATATTAAAAATGGTATTGTGTGTCTGATCTTAGCTGAGTATGTTAAAGTGGACGCAGTAAAATTTTGACCATTATGACTTACAAGTTTTTGCAGTGTGGGTTGTGGACTGTTTCATGCATATGTTTTTCCTTTTAAATCGCGTCGTATTTTGGTCATTTACATTGTTGCTCAGTATTTTCAGGGGCTTATAGGCATTATTTCCTTCGTTGCATGCCACGTTTTATGTATTTGGAAGCATAGTGTTGTATTTTTGATAATATGCATTTTGGATCTTTTAGGTTCAAGAAGAGATACAATTTTCTTTATGAGAATAATCTTCCTGCTGAGAAAGAGGTATGTTAGGAACTTCAGGAAATATAGAAATATAGAAATTCAACACTTTTATATATATTTCTTTTATAGGCGATTCAGGGGTTATATTTATATCGTCAGTGACCTTTTTGTGGCGTTGGCAGGAACTAAAGAAATCGATGAAGAAATCAAAGGACTTGGAAGTCATTAATGAAATGAAAGATCGCATAGGTTGGATTGTAAGTGCTTATGCAAGTAAAAAGCAGCTGCCATGTTGAATCATTTATCTGACCATTTTAAATTTATTTTTCTATTTCTCCCCTGCTGTATATAATTTTATTCACTTTTTAATCTATTTGCTTTTGTTCCTGGTGCGTATTAGGACCAACAACTGAAGTCTGCATCAACAAAGCGTACTGATAAAACAATACTGGCTGAGCACAAGAAGAAAGAGAGAGAAGCTGCAAAGCAAGGGAAAAAACCATTCTATTTGAAGAAATGTAGTGTTCTCTTTGTCTCTAATGTTTGTGTGTTGCACCATTGATACTTCTGGAACATACCTTTAGTAAGCAAAGGTTACAACTTACAAAAGCTATCTAGCAATCAAATAGCCAGCAATTGGAGAGGCCTGAACTGACCCATTTACTTCAGAAGCAAACTACTGCCTGAAAGGGATATATTATTGGGAAATAAGGGATAGGGATAGATATAGGACTGCAGATGATAATCATTATGGTAATAGACACATTATGGTAATAGAAAAATGACTATTTATCGTAGCAGTACTTTATTTTGCTTTCCTTGAGAGGCATTTTTTTTTTGGTATTCACCTTTCCTGTGTTCAAACTATCTTGACTTGGGTTTCTAAATACTATTTAATGGGTTGGTCATGAAACACTTAAAAAGTGTTGTAATGATGTTTCATATACTAGTGAAACTACAAATTGTTCATGGACTAAATGGTTCTTTTTTGTTTTTTGCAGCTGAAATCCGGAAGCAAAAGCTTACTGAGAAATATACCGAACTCCAGGTATGTATGATTTGATCTGTTCGAATACAATGGTATGTAGTTTCTGTACTCAGTGATTACCTTTTGTGATTTATCAGACATCTGGAAAAATCGAGTCCTTTATCGAGAAAAAGAGAAGGAAGAATGCTGCAAAGGACCACAGATTTATGCCATATCGACGTCCCAGCAACAACGAGTAACTAAACTAGTAGCTTTCTTACTTGCTTCCTAGGGGGTGGCTGTGCTTTGATATGGGAGGTTCAGGGGCTTTCCCTTGTGGGACAAAAGGTGCTACAGATTTTTCCTCCAATTTTGTTGTGGATGTTTTGTTGGCCTGACAATCAGACTAAGATTTTTGTTGTTTGAATTGGTCTGAGTTTTGGTGTGCCCTTGAGACATATGCTCTCTACCACCAGCCATTTTGATGACCAGCCCAAGCTGGAGAAGTGTGTTAACTGTGTTAATGGATTATATTATGGGAAATTGTGAAAATGTATACCATAAACTACTTATTTGTGAAAAAGTATTTTAATATAAATCTTCTGTGGAAGATAAATTAGACAGTTAATTGTGGATTCAGTTTCTTATTTTATTGATTCTGTTTTAATGGCCAAGTATTTTCTTAAATTAAAGGATAATTAACCTTTAAATTTTGAAAGGATTCCATTAGTTTTAAAAGATTTTCTATTCTCTCCCTGTATCTGATTTTTACTATTAATATCTCTCTCTATTTTATTCTCTTTCCTTTATTTTATCTCTTCCATTGTTACTCTCCTCTTCCTATTCTCTCTCTCTCTATTTATTCTCTTTCTCTCTCCTCTTTATTTTATCTCTCTTGTTACTCTCCTCTCTCTATTCTCTCTCTCTCTCTCCTTTTATTTTTTCTCTCTATTTAATGTTACATTTAAGTCACATTGTATGATACCCACCCTATGCAAAACATTGCATATGATGTTTGTTTTGTAATATGACATTGGAGTCATTTTTTATGCCCACGCCATAAAAAAATAATGTATATGATGTGTAGTTGCATTGTGACATTGGATTCACATTGTGATATTCACCATATATGTTTAAATCTTTATGTGAGTCACATTGTGAGACCATTCATGTACAAACATTGTATATGGTATCTATATGCAGTGTGACATTAATGCCACATTTATGATGCTCACAGTGTGACCTACAAGTAATATATTTTATGATGCTCATAGTGTGATCCACGAGCAGTATGATATTAAGTCACAATATGTGTCATAATTTTTTTGTCACAAAATATATATTGAGAGAAAAATAGTCTTTATCTTCGAAAGTATTTAAAATTAAAGAATTTTGATTTTGTTTTAGTTGTATTTTGGTCACAATTATATATTATATATATAATATAAAACATGACAGATTTCTGTAAATCCATCCGACGGTTTCAAATAGATTTATTCAATTACTATCAACATCCTTCTTAAAACCATTTATATTTCACTGTACTTTCAAGTATAAGTATTAAAGAGAGAACGAAATAGTTCTAATATAAGAAAATCTTAAAATTTAAGAATTTGAGAAAGAATTTAAATTAAGAAATTAAAAATTTATTTAAGTTTTTTTTTTATCAAATTTAAGTTTTGAATTTAGTTATATATATATGAGATATAAAAAGAGAGAGAGAAAAATTCTAATATAAGAAAACTCTAAAATTTAAGAGTTTTAGTTTTCAAATTAATTAGTTTCCTTATCGGATTTTTTCAACAGTGATTTGATGATGGTCGAGGGTATTTTTCGTTAATTTTGCTCCAAAGTTTACATTTTTACCAAATATTTTTAAAGTTTGTATTTAAAGTTAAATAAGTTATACAAAGTATACTGACTTTCAAAAAATTCTTATATTATTGAATTGGTTGTGGATCTCAATAAATATTAAGATCTACTGTGAATCTAACGGTTATGACTGATTAGATTGATAAATTAGATTTAAATAAATAGTATTGCTCTTTTATAAATGTCTCTTTACAATTGAAAAATGTTGATTTAAACTGCACTTCTAAGGAAACTAAGGTGGAATGAAAAGTAAGTTGGAAACTATTAAGGGAAAAAAAAAATTAAAATGAGAGTTGTTTTTAGTTGAAAAAAAATTGTAAAAATTTGATAATTTTCTCATTTTTTATTATTTTAATTGAGAAATTAAAATGATGTAATCGAATCTTGATTAGCTTGTGCGGGAGTTTAAATTAAGAGACAAGAAGCAGCTAGTTTTTTTTTTTTTTTTTTCATTTTTTTGGTTGGGCATCAGCGAGAATCAAAATTCGTTTCGGTGTATTATTTTAATCATCTAGAAAACGGAAATATTTTGACTCGTTTCGAAAACAAAATTAAAAAAATAAAATTTTAAAAATTATTTTTTCAAAATATTATTTGAAATATCTCAAAATATTTGAAATAATTATGTAAATGTATTGAAATATAATAAAAATATTTTAAAATAACGTTTCTATTTCTCGAAAATTGAAACGTTTTAAGTATTTTGATTGTTTCGAAACGATATTTTGAGCGATATAAGAAAATCTGAGTGTAACACGTGGCGTTACTTGTAAGTGACGCGTGTCCACTACCAGAAACTGTCACTCACTTCCCGCGAATTATAAAACTTTGCATAAAACACAGGACTAGAGCTTTCTCTACTCTAAAGCCATAGCGGTGCCGTACACATCCGCAGAGCCTTGCAGAAACTTCTTCAATTTCTAGGGTTAGTGTCTCTCTCTCTCTCACGGTCTTTTGACTTTCTTTTCGCTTTCTTCGATACTGCTTTGGTACGTTTTATGGGGAGAATAAAAAAGTCGCAAAGCATCTTCTTTTGCTTCTCCTCTGTTTGGTTGCTGCTAAGAAAACGTGAGCAAAGTGAAAGAAAGTCCGGTTCTTTGGTTTTTTTTCTCCTCTACAACTGAAGAGGTCACACCTCTTCTTAAATGATCAGCCTACTAAAGGCTTGAATGTGGTGAGTACTTGACATTCTAGATAACTTAAACCATGATGAACAATAGTGTTGGTGTCCAAACGGAAGATTTGGGATTTTTAATTTTTTCTCAGCAACAAAACAGTGATGTCATGGGTGCTTTGCTATTGTTGATGGTAGCTATTTAATTGCATTCTCTTTGAACTTGTTGGCAGAGTTCATATTTCATACCCCACCCACACATTGAAAAATGACACTTCTGTTTCTATAATTATCATTTCCCCATTTTAAAATGTTGAAGGCAATACACCCTTATAGTACTTGGCTTTTTGCTCAATAATGCTTTTCTGCAACTGTTGGAATGTCATTATGATTTTCACATTTGTGCATTGTAGCTTATGTAATTGGAGATATATTTGATATTTATCAGGGATTTGCAAATTTTTCAGGGGGTGATTTACTGCTTGGCCAGAAGGAGAAAGGGAAAATTTGTGTGAGAATGCAAATAATTGTTGCCTCGTTGGTTTCACTTTGCTGTTTTTGGGTGTGTTGTATGAGGGTTCTTGTAATTCCATTGAGATTGTTTTTATTTCCTTAGATTCTGCTAGGGATGTCTTTGGAAACTTGATATCTTTGGAAACTTATTGGGAATCCAACTGCGAGTTAGCAGTGCTCCAGAGGCACTGCATCATTGGACTGAAGAATTTTTGGAGTCTTTAAGTTCTAGCATCTCACTTCAAACTGGTGAGTCACTCCAAAGTTACCACTCACTTGAGTTAGCCGGCTTCTATAGTTATCACTGCACATTTGAATGCAAATTTGGTCACTGATGATGAAAGCTCAACAGTTTTAAACAACTCTTTAAGTTATGGACCAAGTGTTGGCGCTAGTTCTTTGATCACGGATGCCAATTCACCAGTACCAGGTGGTACTCAAAAAGTGGCAATACCAGCTAACCTTACCCGAACTTTCCCTCATCACCCGTGTCATTCTCATCCCATAATTTAGGAACTTCTGCTATGGATGGTTTCTCTGTAGCACAGCAAATCTCCCACCTAAATCAAAGCTGTGGACAAGGGCATAGAAGGCAGCGACCACAACAGCAGATGGATTATAAATCTACATCCCAGACAATATCAGAAATGCATCATGTTTCGGTTCATTCTGGCATAGAACAGGAGCCTGATACTTCAACCCAAATGCACAAAAAGGCCAAACAAGACATCAACCAAGATGATGTTCTGCACCAGCAGATCTTTCAGCAACTACTTCGGAAGCAGGGTCCCATGC
>CAUOFW020006610.1:0-23470 GCA_963454935.2 Ilex paraguariensis
GGATGTGAATTCAACTGATAGGGTGCTGCTTCAATCATCTAAACCTCCTTTGCACACAAATGTTGACTGTACTGCACTTGTAGGTGCTGTTGTTAGTAGGCAGGTCGCTGTTGTCCGTCTGCTACTACAGGTATATTACCCGTTCTAAAAAAAAAAAAATATTGTTCTAAATAGAATAGTATGCACATATTTGGTAGATGCCCCACCCACCTGGCCTGCGCCAGGGTTGGGATGGTATTTCATTTCCGATAGAAGTCCAACAGTCCCAAAATCTTACCTTGGACTAACAGCATTGGACTATTCAAGAAACGTGATTTGCATGATAATGAACAATTCACTTGGGAATAACCCTTTTGCAAATATCAGAAAGGCAAGTCCCCTTGGTAATGTCGGTTTAACAAATGTGAAATAGCTAGTGTTGTACTTTTGGATGGCGATGCCATGGTTGTGATGGTTCAAAAAAGGCATGGGAAATGCAACTGATACTTAGCTGGCCTTGGCGAAGTAGGTTGTGTAAGGAGAATTCGGCATTGGCTTCCCAAGTGACAAATCTAAACAATATTTTTTCACAGCTAATTGTGAATCTGTGTTTTAAACAGGACTAACAAGCCTTTTTTGTGTTCTTTCAATGAATAATAAGGCAGCTGGTGTGAGGACACAGATTAAAGTGCCCTTGGGAGCTTGGTCATGGGATACGGCTTCAGGTGAAGAATTTAGAGTGGGTGCAGGACTGGCAGAGCCCTATGCCATCACCTGGTGTGCAGTGGAATATTTTGAAGCAAGTGGTGCCATTTTCCAAATGCTCCTCCAACACATCTCCCCCAACAACCTTCACTATGGAAGATCTCTCCTCCACCATGCCATCCTATGTGGCAATACAGGAGCCACTAAGGTCCTCTTGAATTGTGGCACCGACATAGAGTCCCCTGTTAAAACCTCCGAGAAAACCGAATTTCGTCCAATACACATGGCTGCCCGTCTCGGATTGTCAACTATTCTTCAATGCCTGATTGACTCTGGCTGTGATCTGAATGCAACAACAAACACTGGTGAGACAGCTCTGACGATTTGTGCAAAATACAAGCAAGCAGACTGCCTTAGGGTGTTGGCAACAGCTGGTGCCGATTTTGGCTTGGTCAATATAGCAGGCCAGTCCGCTAGTTCAATTGCTGGGTCAAATCGATGGTGCCTCGGTTTTCAGCAAGCTGTGCTAAACTTAATTAGGGTCGGAAAGGTTCCCAAATCAAGCAACATTTCTGTCTTTTCACCTCTAATGTTTGCCGCTCGATCAGGAGATGTTCAAGCCTTAAGAGCTCTGATTGAGCAGGGAGAAATTAACCTTGATAGTCAGGATGACAAAGGTTTCTCGGCAGTCATGGTTACTGCCATGGAGGGACATGTTGAAGCCTTCCGGTTGCTTGTATATGAGGGGGCTGATGTAAAGCTCAGTAACAAACTTGGCAAGACAGCGATTACGCTGTCTAAATTGAATCAGAATCACGATCAATTTGAGAAAGTACTGCTTGAATTCGCCCTTGAAAAGGGGAGTCAGTGCGCTAGAGGTTTTTATGCCCTGCATTATGCAGCTCGCCGGGGAGACTTAAATGCAGTTAAATTGTTGACAAGTAGGGGTTATGATGTGAATGTTGCTGATGGGGATGGCAACACACCACTGATGTTGGCAGCAAGAGAAGGCCATGGAAGCGTGTGCAAGCTTTTGATCTCTAGTGGAGCACGTTGTGATGTCAAAAATGCAAAGGGTGAAACTGTACTTTCACTAGCAAGAAAGAATGGTGGCATGCAAAATAATACAGTGTGTATAATACTTGATGGGCTTGCTCGTAAGCTGGTGTTAAGCGGTGCTAATGTGCAGAAGCACACCAAGGCAGGGAAGGAGCTCCACATAAGAAATTTCTCAAAATGTTGGGAAATGAAGGGGTACTGCAGTGGGGGCGTTCCAGCCGGAGAAATGTGATATGCGGAGATGCCGAGGTGGGACCAAGCTCTGGTTTTCGGAGGTTCAGGCAAAGGAAAGGTGATGGCGATGTACCCGGACTGTTTCGTGTAGTCACAACAAATAAGAAGGAATTCCATTTCGTGTGTCAGGGTGGACTGGAAACGGCGGAGCTGTGGGTGAGAGGAATAAAGCTTGTGACAAGGGAAGGAATGTTTGGTAAGATGGAGAGTGGTCCATGAATCGGGAAGTTATATCTAGAATATTTAGACAATGTTGCCTAATACTTCGTCTTGAAGTATTTGCAATTTTTCATTCACATTGTAAATGGTTTGATTTTCCTAGCTGTAAATGCATTTTGCAGAATTAATATCTGTGGAAAAGGCAAACATAGTTTGTGCGTAAGTGAGTGAGCAATTTTGTGTTGAAAAAAAATAAAATTTTACCCCCTGACCTCTTCATAGGACACTGCAACCTTATCTGGATCCTGGATAGGCTCATCCCAGAGACTATTTTCCTTTGGTGGTGCAATGTATACGACTGTAGAAGAGGTATTCTTCATTCAGGAAGTTATGGGCCTTGCTAGTCACCATTGGCTCAGTTGTGTTTTGTTGGGTTAGGCACTGGCCGCCTGCTGGTATACCAGGGAGGAATTACGACGGTAAGGATTTGAGGTTGGTGTCATTTGCTTCTTTCAATGATCGGGCCTAATCTACTTGGCATCTCACATTGGTTCTTTCTCTTTAACCATGTTCCCGTCGCTTAAACGACACCAGATTGTTCCATTGATCCAATCTGAATGCTCTTGCTCCTTGATCTTCCGCGAAACTATGTCTTAAGTTCCCCCAACACACTGATTCTACCCAATTTCATCTGGATTAACAACAGATGATCTGAAATTAAAGAAAATATATCCATGAGTGAATCTATACCAGCTCGTGATCGACCGTTATACTAATATAATTAAGTTCGTTTTCAACAGTGGTAATAAACACAATCAAGAATTTTATAATTTAACCAGTAAAACTTTATCGGAGTGATTTTTTGATATTCTATTTTGTCTTTCTTTTAATATCAAAAAAAAAAAAATCTAAAAAACCTTTAATTTCTTGGATTCACGGGAACTAGATTACCAGGTTTCACATATTTTTAAATCATGGATGGTTTCACATAAGAAAGTAAGAAAAAATATATTGAATCAAATCCCATGTTATTGTAGTGATTAACGTTGCTACCGTGATATATAGCGGCGAGCGGCGACATGTACCACCGTAAAGTTGGCGACCTAGCACCACATGAGTAAAATTGAGGGATTTGAAAAGTTACCGTTTTGTGTACGGCCCCAAGGGATAAGAGCGAAAGCTGACACTTTTACAGCCAGTAAATATGTACAGGAATATTTACTAAAAAAACAAACTGTCCTGGAATAAAAATGCCCCTATTTGACAAATATAACCCTGATACCGAGAATATATATAATACATATTGGACAATGTCACTTTGACTCCTCTAATTGATCTAATTTGTTTATCGTTCAATATAGTCTTCATTTAGTCCTAACCAATTACTTCTTTTTAATCAATTTCTGAACAAAAGTATATAATACAAGTAAAAAGTAAGTTGAAATAGAAAAAGAATAGTCATTTCAAGCCCAAATTATTATTAAGCTCAAGTGACAAATTTACGTCAAAGAAATTCACGAAACTTTCTCTCTTAGAAAAATGAGAGACGGGATATTTATTCCAAACATTTCTTTATTGTACGCATAAATAAAAAACTAAAATGAACCGTACCTCTTTTATTAATAAAATAAAAAAAAAAAATTAAGACCTTATTTTTATACACTAAAAGCGTTCTAGCGGATTATTAATGAGTGTCTGAGCTCATCACCCACATGTATGGTTGCTGTCTATAGAACTCAGAATACCGGTCCGTCACGCGATTTTAAATGTCTTTTTAGCTATCTATGTTTTGATTGTGCTTTCATCCGTCATCATCAGCAACCTAGCAAAAATGAAAAACAATAGGAATATCAGCAAGGTCATTTTTGTCTTTTGTAATTCAAAGATTTTATTATTCTTTTTTAGCAAGTCTCAAAATGCCAAAACACATTTTATTATTAACGTTCCCATAAAAATTGTTGACAAATAAATGATTAATGAAAAAATCGGAGGCTTCCTCAGTACTCCCCCACTCAGGGCAACCGTTTTTCTTCACCCAGAAACACCCTTCTTTCCTCAGTTGCAGAGGTTTCGTGCTTTTGACTTTCAGAAGAAAGTTCACAGACTTGGGGCTATAGAGGAAGATAGTTTTTAGAGAGAGAAACAAAGATAGGGAAACAACAGAAGAACATGTTCTACTCACAGTGGCTTCTCTCCAAGAAGGGCCCTTTAGGCACCATATGGGTTGCTGCTCATTGTCACAAAAGGCTCAAGAAACAGCAAGTTAAAGAGACTAACATCTCTTCTTCTGTAGGTGAGTCTCCCAATTTCATTCTCAGTTTCTTCTCTTGGTCTTTACAATCTTTCTGCAGTTTGAATGGTAGAGAGAGAAAAGAAAACGAACAGAATGGGAAGTATTTATACATGGTCATAATGCTTTCCTTTTTAAGCCTCTATAGAGCTGATTCTTTTATTTTTTGCTCCGGTTTTCTCAAAAATCAAACGTAGGATATGCTGGTTTTGTTTTGTTATGTATTTTATTTACTTTGTGTATGTGTTGTTTTCACTTTGGAGACGCTGAGAGAGAGTTATTTTTTTTGAGTCTATTTGTTACGTGAGAAATTTAGTGTAATGGGTGTTGGATGTGAGGTCGTAATTTGTATAGTAACTGGATTTGTTCGTATTAGTCTGGAAGTGTGTTTATCTACTTGTTCAGTTCTCTTTGCTGGTAAAGTTATTCGTAACCTAGAATTCGTATTTTCCTATGGCTACTTGATTGAATCTTATGACACAGTTAGTTTGCTATACTTGAGCACTTCAATTACTCATGAATATTTTCCTGGGGAGTGGAGCGCAAGGAGTAATTTAGATTTATTGATTGATTCCACTAGATTGATTATTTGTGCATATGAGATAGAAACAACCAAATCATACTATGATGGTCTATTAAATTGTACCCGTTGTCATTATTGGTGCAATTTGCTGTTTCTTTTTCTCTGCTTTTCAGTTATAATTTTTCTTTCTCCTCAGCGTAGTTAATTACCAACCAATGTTCTGGTTGAATCGTGAAAATTTCATTTTTCCAGGAAAAAAGAACTATTATTCCAGTCATGAAATTCAATTTCTCGTCCACATTGTCTGTCCCTCCAATATAATTTAGTTAAATTTACAATAACGTTTGTGCTAGATGGCAAAATGTACATCTTCTGTCCCTTGATTTCAAATTAATTAAATTTACACTAAGTTTATTGTTAGATGGAAGGAAAGGAATTCGACTTTGTTGGAGTCCTAAAATTGGCCTGAACAATAATTGCCAACCACTAAGGGTACGTGCATATAGGTGTGCAATGATGCAACTTAGTTTGGAACACATGGTACACAAACTGGGACTCAGAAGGCCTGATAAATGGCTAATGATCCTCGAAAGTTTGCATTTTTTGACTTATGTAATATCAACTTCGTAAGTGGCTTTCTTCTGAAAATTGTACATCTTTGGAACACATGGTACACAAACTGGGACTCAGAAGGCCTGATAAATGGCTAATGATCCTCGAAAGTTTGCATTTTTGACTTGTGTAATATCAACTTTGTAAGTGGCTTTCTTCTGAAAATTGTACATGTTTTCTCAAGTTTAGAAAGTGGCATTCACATTGAGTAGAAGTGTTTTGTTCAGCATTTTTTTACTGGGCATCACAAATAGTATGAGTCTGAGCTGGCCATTTGCACCTTTTTCCTTGTTGATTTTAAATTCTTTGTAACATCTCATTTCATGCACCACAACATTTAGTGAGGGTATTTAGCGAGCTGATGTTCATGGTTTTTGTTATCAACAAATTGTAACCGAAATGCTGCATGCCATGTTTCCTAATATTACCTGACCTGGATTTGGGACTGATGAGGATATAATCAAATGTATAGATTTGGCCCAGGAGTTGAATATCATTCACATTAGATTCATAGTCATATATCTTCTGCACAGAACAAAATACGACTGAAAAAATTGGGCCAGAACCCAATATTGGTGGATTGTATATTTAAAAATGAGGAAAATATTTGTCTTTTCTGTTCCTTCCTTTGGTTGGATGAACTCAATCGGGGGTTTATCAAATCTTCTATTTTACTACAAACAAATTCATTAGTGCATGGCCATCCAGGTTGTTATATAACACAATTTTGGGTGGTGATGGGGTAGCTTTACTGCTGGTGCCATATTTTTGTTTGGGGGTGGTTGCTGTTACTGACACCAGTGGTGTGGGGTGATATTTTTTTTTCCCGGCAAATATTGATGGGGATATTTATTGCTCGTATTTTTTGTCAAAAGGGGGGAAAGTATATCACAAGGACAATGCATTCTCCGAGATATATTTGCGTACTCAAACATCATCAAAATATGAATCATATAAAATGTAAGTCAAAATGCCATATTAATTGGGTTTGTGTTGGAAGTTTAGTCATTGTTGACATGGATTTATTAGTTGAAAATTAAAATCACATGTCCTGTTTGGTTTTAGTTTTACATGCCAGATGAGTTTGTCCAACAGTGACAAAACTCTGCATTATTTTTATCATAGAAACAAAATTTGGTTTCGTATCTTGTGTAGATTTTTCTAATTTTATCCTCCATATTCTGCCCCTTCTTGTTCCTCATTCAGAAAAAATTATGCGAGATGAAGTTCCCATTGTCACATACAGAATACTAGCATACCTTCTTCTGGGTGTTGTGAGGGTATTCTCGATGAAAGTTGAGTATCTGTTCCATGACTGTCGTAATGTGCTGACTAAAATCACTGAATTTTCGGGTAGCAAAAAAGCTAAGGCAAATATGGAGGCCATGCGTGCACCTTTTCACTCTATTACCCTGCCAGAGAGTTTTGAACTTGAAGCTTTTAATCTGGAAGTCTTGGAAGATGTAAGCGGGTATGCTATATGCTTGTTGCAAAATTAAGTGTTTTGGGGTTACGCCTTTCTCACCAACCATCTTTGACCACCTTCTGTCTTCTGAACTGCAGTGCTAATGTGAGACCTCATGAAGAGATCTTGCTTGAAGGTATTGATTAGCTCTATAATCTTTGGTAGTTTGCAATACTGTTTGACAGAATTGATCCTCTTGTAAACAGATGCATGGAAAAATGAGGGCATTGGTTTTGACTCCTTTGACAAGGTACACATTACATATTTTAATTTTTGATGTATGTCAAACGTGTCATATCTAGTACCAAAATTATGGAAATGGCCCAGATGGTTGACACTGATTCTGGTGGGCTGTTTAAGAAATTAACTGCTTTAGGTATAACTAGTTATTTGACTGGCAAGGAATGTCAAGCATTTGATGTACACGGTGCAACAAATCAAACAATTATACCGAGCAAAAATTTTACTAAAAGATAAGAATTAAATTAAAAGAATAAATCATGTATTAAAAAGAACATTGAACCAATAATAAATGCTATATTTCATTGAAAGTATCTCCCCTAGTTTTAGTTGGGCTTTAGCAAGCTATAGAACTACTAGAGAAATATGTGTGAGTTAAAAGGGATACAAACTAAATGTAGAGAAGGAAAAACTTAATAAACCCTAATAAACTAGGCTGCTATATTTTCAACATTCCCCCTCAAGTTAGGCGCAAAAATATCAACTAAGCCAAGCTTGACAACGTAGTCCCGAATAATGGATAGAGTGATAGGTTTGGTGAAAATATCTGCAACCTGATCACTGGTCCCCACAAATGGTGGAGTGACAATACCACTGCTAACCTTTTTTCGAAGAAAGTAAACATCGATCTTTATGTGCTTCGTCCTCTCGTATAATATAGAGTCAGAAGCGAGCTGAATAGTAGATCGATTATCACAATATAATGTAGATGGAAAAGTCATTGGAAATCCCAACTCGCCAAGAATCGATTGTAGCCAGATAATCTCACATGTGTCAAGTGCCAGTGGCCGATTCTCTGCTTCTGTTGACGATCGAGAGACAACTAACTGTTTCTTGCTCTTCCACGAGATAACATGAGTCTCTCCACGAGATAACATGAGTCTCTCGAAAAGCACAGAAGCCTGTAGTAGATCAACCATCACACGCTCCCCATAATCTGAATTTGAATAACAGGCTAGAAAACCAATCTGAGATCCTAATGCATGAACAACCCAAGTCCAGGACAAGCCTTGAGGTACTGGAGAATATGATAAACTGCATCAAGATGAGGCTGACATAGTCTGTGTATAAATTGACTAACTCGGCTGACAGCGAATGAAATGTCTGACCTAGTGTTGGCTAGGTAGATAAGTCTACCTACCAAGCTCTAATAGACAGTTGGATCTTTCAACTTTTCACTTTCAGCAATAAGTTTCAGGTTTGGAATCATGGGTGATGATGACGGTTTGCACCCCAGCATCCTAGTGTCTGAGAGAAGATTCAGAACATACTTTCTCTGAGAAAGAACAATACTTCTGTTGCTGCAGGCAACCTCAATTCCAAGAAAATATCGCAAAAATCCAAGGTCCTTTACATCGAAGGCCTTTTCAAGGTCTACCTTGACCTACGCAGTCTCAGAACCATCATCTCCAATAATAATAATATCATCAATATATACTAAAAGGATGACACACTGTCCAGAAGTATTCCCTTGAATGAAGCAGGAATGATATCTGGTGAACTCTAAATGTACAACTACATCACTAAAGCGAGAGAACCAGGCTCGTGGTGACTGTTTTAGTCAATAAAGAGACTTATGCAGTCGACATACCTTTCCAGCATACTCCTCCTCACCACGAAAGCCCGGTGGTGTATCCATATAAATAATCTCGTCCAGATCACCGTGAAGAAATGTATTCTTCACATCCAACTTATGAAGTGACCAAGAGTATTCCGCAGCCAGATAAATAATTAATCGAACAGTTGTCAATTTTGCCATGAGGGGAAAGGTAGCACCAAAATCACGATCTGTTATCTGAGTAAAGCCCTTCGCCACAAGTTTAGCCTTGTGATGATCAATAGTACTATCCGCAAGAAATTTTAGGGTGTAAACCTAGCGACAACCAACAGGCTTCACCCCTGAAGGTAAAGAGACAAGATTTCACGTATGACGACGCTTCGTCTGCATGGCAAGAGCCCACTCGGGCTCCCGCATAACCTCTGAAACAGAGCTAGAAACTGGTGTATCTGATAAGGCCATACTATAAGTTCGAAATGTAAAAGGCAAATCACTATAAGAAATATAAGTAGAGATCGGATATAAAATCTTGGCGGTCCAACCATAACGAACAACTGGATGACGATCACGCTGTGGATAACGACGCCTTAAATCATTATCCTCCACTAACAATGTCTCATCAGGTAAAGCAACTGGCTCAGTACTTGCAATCTCATCAGTACTAATAACAGGTGCATCAATATGTTCAACGAATTGAGAAGTATTATTTGCATCGCCTGAGGTAGAGGGGACATCAGCAGGGGGATGAGAGCGAGGGCGATGAACATAAACCTGTAAATGAAGAGAGACTGGTGACTCTGTACCAACAGGGATGAGTGGCTTTGGAGGAGGAGAGACTGATGAGTCTGTAGTGATAGTGACCAATGAGTTTGGCACCGGTGGTAATGGAAAATCGAAGGGATTATCATCAACTGGAGAGGCAGACACAAGACTGGAAGAAAAATAAGGAATATGCTCAAGAAATGTAACATCTAGACTGTGATACATACGGTGCCTAATAGGATCATAACACCGATACCCCTTAGAATGATGACAATAGCCCACAAAGACACAACAAATCGCTTTATCATCAAGCTTATGACGAGTAGGAGATCGATTCTGAATAAAACATGTGCATCCAAAAACACGAGGGGGGGACCGAAAAAATGTCCGCTTAGGAAATAAGATCTGTAAGGGAGCCCTATGTTGAAGAACATGACTCGGCGTACGATTACACAAAAAGATAGAAGTCAAAACAGCAAAATGCCAATAAGATTTTAGTACTCTCATGTCTCTAAGCATACAACGTACCATCCCTATCAGACTCCTATTTTTTCTTTATGCAATATCATTTTGCTCAGAAGTATATGGACAAGTGAGTTACTGAAGAAGACCCTGTGACATTATCTGAATGAAAAGCACGAACAATAACATCGAATTTTGTCTTAATTGTTAATGTTTATCAATAAAAGAGGAAAGATATATTGATTCAGAATAATCAGAGTATTACAGACAAAATTGAGAGATAAGCTACACAATAGTAGTCTTATATACTAAGGCAAACATAATAACATAAATGACTAATCTACCCCTAAAGCTAATATACTAGATTACTCTAACATCCCCCCTCAAACTCATGATGTGATAGCATCCAACATCAAGAGTTTACCAAGAAGAAACCGAAAGCGTGCGATAGTGTGCGATTTGGTGAAGAAATCTGCCAACTGCATTGTTGAAGGCAGATATGGGAGAGATGTCGTGCCTAGCTGAAGATGATGGCGCACGAAGTGACAATCAATCTTTATATGTTTGGTGCGCTCATGAAACACCGAGTTATGAGCAATCTGGATAACACTGGTGTTATCACAATACATAGGAATAGAAGTAGTCAAAGAAATGCCAAGATTAGCAAGCAACCAACGCAACCAAACTATTTCTACTGTGGTGGATGTCATAGCACGATACTCAGCTTTAGCAGAAGATCGAGCTACAACAGTTTGTTTCTTGCTTTTCTAGGAAATAAGAGAATCACCAAGAAAGAGATAAAAACCAGTGGTGGATTTGCGATCCCTAGAGTCACCAGCCCAGTCTGCATCAGAGGAAGCACGAAGCTCCAGAGACGAAGAGGAAGAAAATAATAAACTATGATGTAATGTACCCCAGAGATATCGAAGAATCCAAAGAACAACAGACCAGTGAAGTGTGGTAGGAGCAATGACAAACTGACTAATCACATGAACTGCATAAGCAATATCTAGACGAGTAACAGTAAGATACACCAAACTTCCAATAATAGTACGATATAAGGTAGGATCAGACAGGAGAGAACCATCAGAGGAAATATACCGAACATTGAGCTCCAAGGGTGTGTCTGTTGTTCGGGTATCTGATAAGCAAGCTCGCTGAAGAACATCTGAGGCATATTTTGACTGAGAAAGAAGATAACCTTTGGAAGAGGAAGTAACCTCAATCCTTAAGAAGTATCGAAGTGGACCCAAATCTTTCATCTTAAAATAATCCTGTAACTGAGTTTTTAATAACTGAATTCCCGCATTGTCATCTCCTGTAATAATCATGTCATCCACATAAAGTAATAGAAGAATGAAACCAGAAGGAGTGGATCGAAGGAAGAGAACAGAATCACGATCACTAGTATAGAAGCCTAAATCACATATGACTGAAGAAAATTTTGTAAACCATGCCCTCGGGGCCTATTTAAGACCATATAAAGCCTTTTGAAGTTTGCACACATGATCAGGACTACGAGACAACCCAGGAGGAGGAGTCATATAGACCTCTTTAGATAAATCACCATAAAGAAAAGCGTTTTTCACATCTATCTGAGATAAGCTCCACTGACGAACAACTGCCACAACAATTACTGTGCGAATCGTGGTCATCTTAGCCACTAGAGCAAAGGTCTCATCATAGTCAAGCTCATACTTTTGAGCAAATCCCTTGGCCACTAATCTAGCCTTGTACCTTTCCATATAATCATCAGATTGAGTTTTGATTTTATAAACCCATTTACAACCAATGGGGCATTTACCAGGAGGTAAAGGAACCAACTTCCAAGCTCGAGTCTTATGTAATGCAGCAAGCTCCTCATCCATAGCCTGTTGCCAAAGAGGATCAAGTATAGCCTCCTTATAGGAGGTGGGTTTAGACAGAGAATGTATAGAAGTCAGAAAAGAACAAAAATCATAAGAGTAATAGGAGTTGGACCAACCAAACCTGTCAGGACACTTTTGGGGCCGCTGAGGGTAACGGGGAGTGTGATCCACGGCGTCAGAATTTGATTGGGAGCCAAGAGGTGCAGATGAAGGCACAATATCTGTGGAGGAGACAGTGGGAGTCCTGCGAACATAAGTATGCACAATAGGGGGACAGGTAACAGACAAATCAGGCAAAGAGGAAGAATAAGAGGAGGGCAGATCAGCCATAGTCATATCACTAACATATGAATCAGGAGAAACATTAGAGGGAAAGGGATCAAGATAGATAAGATCAGATTTATGCAGAGATAAAGAACTAGATGGAATAGAGAAAAAGGGAATATGCTCCATAAACACAACATGGCGAGAGACATAGAGTTTCTGTGTACTAGGATTATAACACTGAAATCCCTTTTTGGCCCTCACCATAGCCAAGAAAAACATATAAGGCTGAACGAGCCGTGAGTTTGGTACGATTAACACTAGGTAGCAGAGCAAAACATGTACATCCAAACACACGTAATGAGAAATAGTCAGGTGTCTTATCACATAATTTTTTAAAAGATGAGACACCAGAATTAAGGATCGTAGGAATGCAATT
Organism: Ilex paraguariensis; assembly: GCA_963454935.2. NCBI lineage: Eukaryota > Viridiplantae > Streptophyta > Magnoliopsida > Aquifoliales > Aquifoliaceae > Ilex > Ilex paraguariensis. Next base: position 12,620 of record CAUOFW020006610.1, read on the forward strand.
AATCAGATGAACTGCTTCTCCCCAAAAAGAGCTAAGGACACTGGATGACAATAATAGAGAACGAGCTGTCTCAATAATGTGACGAAGTTTCCGTTCAGCCACTCTATTTTGAGCAGGTGTGTCAGCACAAGAGTGAAAAATAGTACCATCAGATTTTAACAAATCACGAAAAACACTAAAAGAATATTCTCCACCTTGACCACAGCGAAAGTATTTGATGATAGAAGAATATTTAGTATGCACCATAGCACGAAAGGTAGTGTAAATGGAAAAGAACTCAAACTTACGTGTCATTAGATACACCTAACAATATCTGGTATGATCATCAATAAAAGAAACATAATATCTAAATCCTCCTTTTGTTGCAATGAGAGCTGGTTCCCAAATATCAGAATGTACAAGATCAAAAGGTTGAAGAGAACGAGAATTACTTTTATTGAAAGGTAAAGCAGTAAATTTAGTCAACTTGCAGCCACTACAATCTGAAATATCATAACACTCTAAACTACCCAAATCACCAGTAGAAATTAAAAATTTTAAACGAGAATGAGAAATATGACATAAATGAGAATGCCATAAATAAAAGCTAGACGATTTTGGACTCAATTGAAAAGAAGATAAATCAACAGTGGATGCAACAACTTCAGGAACATGAAGTTCGTCCAACACATATAGCACTCCATGTCTATGACCTGTCCCAATCAGCTTCTTGGACCGTGGATCCTTCACAACACAACCAGTAGAAGAAAAGTGAACTAAGAATCCCAAATCAAACAACTGACTGACAGATATTAAATTTAAGGTAAGCTGGGAAGACATAATAGTTCCAACACCGGTCAAGGACATTTGGGTGCCATTGGTTGCAAGGATAGATATAGAGGGAGGGGAAACAATAGAAAAAAATAAAGAAGAATTACTAGTCATATAATGGGTGGCTCCTGAGTCAAAGACCCAAGCAATTTGAGATATACCTGAAGGACTTGTATTAAATGAACCTGTGGAAGGAGAAACTGATAAGGCACCTGGTTGATGAAGGGAAAGAAGCTTCTACAACTGATCAACTATCATATTCATGCTAGGAGCTGATGGGAGTGTCTCATCCCCTGGTAAAGCAGCTGCAGCTGTATGAGGATCTTTGGACTTAAATGGTTGATGTAAGGCCCCTTTAGCATTCTTGTTCACCAATTTAGGACATTGAGCCTTCCAATGACTCTTCTCATGACAAAAACTACACTCATCTGAAGCAGCTCGACCCCGATACTTAGTTTGTGAGTGAGAAGTCCCTCTGGGTGGTACAACTAGTACAGTTTGATTAGATAATGGAAGAAGACCCTTTCCAGAAAGAGTCTTAAGACGAACTTCTTCAGCCAGAAGCTCATTCACTACTGCATCAACTATGGGAAGTGGGAGACGAGGGAAAATAGAACCACGAAGACCCTCAAAGTCATCTCTAAGAGCCATAAAAAATTGTACCAACTGCTGCTCCTTCCTAAAAGTACGATATACCATATGAGTACTCAATTCAGTTGGTTCAGCAAGTGCTAATTGATCCCAAAATCCAGTCATAACTAAGTAGAACTCCTGAATGGTCTTATTACCCTGACGTGCAGCTCGAATTTCATACTCTAGCTAATATCTCTTTGTAAAATTAGACTGAACAAACAATGTAGTCAGATAATCCCAAATCTCTTTGGCTGTGTTAAACTTAGCCAAATACACACCAATGGTCTGATCAACGGAGTTGTTAATTCAAGTGATGATTTTAGCATTGTTGACTTCCCATGTATTCTTTAACTCAGCAAATTTCTCTGTCTTCGAATCTGTTGGAACTTGCAAAGCACCAATAACATAACTCCACATCTCTTTCTCCAATTAAAAAATTCTTTATAACATAAGACCAATAAACATAATTTTTACCATTTAATCTGACACTAATAACCTGAAGGGAATCGGAGTGTCCACTGACCATAATGTTCTCAGCAAAAATAATACCCAAATTAAAGCAAAAAAAAAAACTGCAATAATAGCAACAATCTAACAACCCCGCAACACAACAAATTATATCAATAAAGAACCACTTTTTAAATCCCACCGCAGAATAACAATCTCAAAGCAATCGGTGCACTGTGAAGACAAGAAACAATACACCGATGCACAGTAACAACCCACAACAATCAGCCCACACACAAGGAAGCCAAAGAAAACAATCACAAAATAGACCAAAGGGTAGTCGGTGCACTGTGAGGAGAAAAACAGCAGTCAGTGCACAGTTGGTGCACTGTGAGGAGAAAAAGCAGTCACCGAAAAACCTCCAATCATACAAAACTCATCCCAAATCAACCAAACTACCTTGAATCATTCAGATGAACATTCAACACCCTTAGTCGCACCTCTCTTGGCTGATTGAAGCCAAAAATTTTGACCGAAAGTGCAAATTGAAGAATTTATATGTATTTTTCCAAAAATATTAAAAAAATAGAAACCTTACCAGATGAACTCCAAACAAAGAAGGAAGCACACCAATGAGAAGCCCATGTGAATTCGATCCTGATGGTGGTATTCTCTGTCGGAGACTGATGATGTCATCGCCGGCAATGATGACGTCAGTGTTGTTCACATTGGGTTCACCAGGCCAGTGCACATTAGGTTCACCAGGGTTTCTTCTATACTTCAATCATCAATGATTATTTGGGTTTAGAGATCATGACTCTAATATCATGTTAATGTTTATCAATGAACGAGGAAAGATATATTGATTCAGAATAATCAGAGTATTACAGATAAAATTGAGAGATAAGCTACACAATAGTAGTCTTATATACTAGGACAAACATAATAACATAAATGACTAATCTACCCCTAAAGCTAATATACTAGATTACTCTAACATTAATCATCTGTAGAAATTGAGTGATTATAGGGAGTACATCGGACTTCCTATGCAAAAGGTAGACCCAAGTACAACGGGTATGGTCATCTATAAATATCACATAGTATCAAAAACTTGACAAAGCAGTAACAGGAGAGGGTCCCCAAATATCAGAGTGTATTAGGTCAAATGGCTTGGGTGACTGGTGCATGCAAAGAATATAACTGGTCCTAACATGTTTCGATAGGGAATATATAACACAATCAAGTTTATTACCAACACAAGCATTGCTCAAAGCAGGAAACAACATACATAAATATTTAAAATTTGTATGTCCAAAACGGTTATGCCACAACTGAACAGTTTGTGACGAAAAATCATAACGATAACTACTAGGTAAAATATTAGTATATAAGCTAGAAACAGATAAAGACAAAGCAGGTGCAGGTGATGTAGGTGGAGGAACTGGCAAAACTGGAGGTGGATTGCCTAGATAATACAATCTCTCTCTCTCATGTACCCTGATAATAATCCTCCTGGTACTCAGGTCTTGCAAATAACACGAATCAGATAAGAACACAACCGCACAGTGAAAATATTTGGCTAACTGATGTACAGATTATAGATTCATGGCCAACTTTGGCGCATGAAAAATCGAACATAATGTAAAGCCATCTTGGAGGCAGACTGTACCCCTACTAACAATAAGGGCATGTGTCCTATTTGCTAACTGAACTTGTGTATGTAACTTCTCGTCAAAAGTGGTGAAGTAATAGGTCTCACCTGTCATGTGACCATTCGCACCGGAGTCCAGCATCCAAAAAAGAGACGGACTGACACAAATATGAAATGCACGAGGTATACCTGTAGTGGTAGCAACAATAGTAGTCAGACTTTGAGAAGTCAGAGCAGACATAAGTATATCCAATCGGGAAGTGATAGCATCCATATCACTCTGTCAAGGAGGAGTAGCGGTAGTAGGTGGTGGTACCTCAGCAGCTCTGGATGGAGCTTCCAACAAGCAGCCCTGAGATGTCTTGGTCGGCCATAATACTCACACTGAAGAGAATTCTCCTGTCTGCACTGATCTGGGGCACCCTGATGGCGTTGGTCCGAGCGCTGCCCACACCTGACTGAGGATCCTGAACGAGACCCTGCAGCAGCTGCAAGGGTTATATGATCAGTCAGAGGAGTTAAGGCCACAACTGGAAGTGATGCAATACGGACACGACGCTCATGCTGCTCAATCATCGCATACACCTCATAAAGAGAAGGAAGCATCAACATCGACAAGATCTGAGAATGAGGTCCCTCAAACTTATCACGAAGCCCCGTAAGGAACTTGTGAATCCTATCCTCCTGCGCTTGAGTATGCAAGAATGCTGCTCCCTCGGGCTCTATGTTCGGAATAGCAGTAAGAGGACGTAGAGTCTCGTACTCAAGCCAGCGTTAGGTCAAATAGCCATAATAATCCTGAATGGTCATATCTTCCAGTCGAGCATATGAGAGCTCTTGAGAAAGCTCATAAACACGTTCTCCCTATCCTGACTGGGAATACATCTCTGATAATGTTCTCCATAGCTTCAGAACAGAGCTATAAAACTGGTGAATCCTGCAAATAGATGGCTCCATTGAGTCATATAACTATCCAAAAATAACACAGTTCTTAGAGAACCACGCAGAATATCCAGGGTCGGCATCAGTTGGCTTTGAGTGAGATCCCGTCACCCAACCAAGCTTCCCTACACGACCTAAGAAAAGCTGGAATGAGCAAGACCACTTAGCGAAGTTACGGCGGTTCAACAACTGTGTTGTAACTTTCTGAGAGATCATGCCCGGTAGTGTTGGTAATACAACTGTGCCAGTAGGTATTGTATATTGGTCAATCATAAAAGTAAAAGTACCAATAGATGTCTCAACGGTAGAGGTGTCAATAGTAGGGGTCTCAAGTCCCTCAGTAGTAGCTATATCAACAACAATACTAGGGCACCCGTGACAGAAAAATAACTCTAAGATAAATAGAGGGATAAAATAAAGAAGAACAATATACCTCCAGTCGAATAGTAGCGACATAAAAAGAAGGTCCAGAAAGCTCCCAAATAATCAGGTCACGGTACCCAGAAATCCAACAAATATAAATAAATGATCTACTGCATCTGGTCTGCTGGGCACTCGGTTGTGATGGTGGCTGGGCTGTGGTTGCTACGGTTGCGTAGTGGTCATGGTGTGGCTGGTTTGTGGTGACGGTAGGCTGCAATGGGGAATAAAAGGCTAGGGTTATGGTTAGGGTTGGGTTAGGATTTTGGCTTTGATACCAACTAGAGAAATATGTGTGAGTTAAAAGTGATACAAACTAAGTGTAAAACTCCCGTATATATAGCCAATGAAAGTTACAATAAGATAAAAAGATAAAAAGAGAAAAACTTGATCAACCTTAATAAATTAGGCTGCTATATTTCCAACAGAACTAAAACAAAAAACTAAAAAAAAAATGAGAAGAAAATAATAATCCTCTCTTAATAGATGAGAACCCTTATTTATATTAAAATAAATCCTAGATATAACGTTGGCTTGAGAGGAATTCCTTTCCAAAAAAAAGCCTTTTAAGGTTAAATCCTGTGCATAAAATTTTGGAAGCATAAAATAATTCTAAGATAAATAGAGGGATAAAATAAAGAAGAACAATATACCTCCAGTCGAATAGTAGCGACAGAAAAAGAAGGTCCAGAAAGCTCCCAAATAATCAGGTCACGGTACCCAGAAATCCAACAAATATAAATAAATGATCTACTGCATCTGGCCTGCTGGATAGTCGGTTGTGATGGTGGCTGGGCTGTGGTTGCTACGGTTGCGTAGTGGTCATGGTGTGGCTGGTTTGTGGTGACGGTAGGCTGTAATGGGGAATAAAAGGCTAGGGTTATGGTTAGGGTTGGGTTAGGATTTTGGCTTTGATACCAACTAGAGAAATATGTGTGAGTTAAAAGTGATACAAACTAAGTGTAAAACTCCCGTATATATAGCCAATGAAAGTTACAATAAGTTAAAAAGATAAAAAGAGAAAAACTTGATCAACCTTAATAAATTAGGTTGCTATATTTCCAACAGAACTAAAACAAAAAACTAAAAAAAAAAATGAGAAGAAAATAATAATCCTCTCTTAATAGATGAGAACCCTTATTTATATTAAAATAAATCCTAGATATAACGTTGGCTTGAGAGGAATTCCTTTCCAAAAAAGGCCTTTTAAGGTTAAATCCTGTGCATAAAATTTTGGAAGCACAAGTACAAAATCTGTCCAGATTTTGAACTTGAATTTCACATATTTAGAAGCCGATTTATGAAATTTTCATGAAATACATTTTTGTAGCCCTTAAAGTCTTCTTTCCAACCTCGCAAAAATCAGGTTAATCGGATATCAGAGTCAAAAGTTATGACAAAAATACTAAAAACGTGTCAAATCTTTATTGTTAGAGTAGTTAGAATATTTAATCTTAAGAGTAGTTTAGTCATTTTATTCTTTTATGTTGCTCTACTATATAAGGGCCTTTTGTATGCATTTTTTCATTATGCTGTAATACAATCATTCTCTATTGTCTCTTCTCTTTCTCTCTTTATTTTTATTAAAATTTACATGGTATCAGAACATGGTTTTAATCCAAAATATATATTGTAGTACCACAGTAATTTAGTTGGAAGAAGAATATATTCTTGGGTTGTGTGATTTGAGGGCTAGTGATAGGTGGGTTTCTATTTGTGGTTCTAAAGGGCTGTGAACAGTGTCGAAAACACTGTTCACGTTGTGAATAGTGCTGAATTGCAATTTTTAGTGCCCTTTTTTTTGGTATATTGCCTCCTTGGTGTTCGATTGGATGCTTTGAAGCATTTTGAACTGGTTTTTGATGCAAAGGAATGAGATTTTTGGTTGATTTCCTCCTTTGGCTATTGTTCCAACAGATTGATTGACTATTGTTCTGCAGCTGGGACTTTGATTTTCCATTGGGCTGTAATTGTTGTGTCAGTTTGGCTTCTATTCTTACTGGGCCTTTGAACTTCAGTTGGGCTTGGTGATTTGAAATTGGTTCTGTTAATTTCATTGTTGTTATTTTTGGCTAGTGACAATTATGGCGAGCGACAATTCTGGTTCTCATCTGTCAATTAGTTTAAAATTGACTAAGATTGTTGATCAATTGCAGGAGCTCCTTCAACAACCTAATACTCTCTCCATCTCACCTTCTATAGGTTTGTTCACTTCGAGTTCTTCAGTTATATCTCAAACTGCCTGGGTCTTTGACTCAGGTGCTACCCATCATATGACTAGTGATTCTTTCTTATTTGCATTTACCTTTTCTCCTCCATCTGTTTCTGTGCTTGCAGTTAATGGTACACAAATGTCATTGGCTGGTGTTGGATCTATAATTTCTCCGCATCTAACACTTTCTAATGTTTATTATATTCCACAACTTACCATAAATTTAATTTCAGTCAGTCAGCTATTTGACTCAGAATTTTCAGTTCATTTTTCCTCTTCTGGTTGTATTGTACAGGATTCACGTTCCAAGAAACTGATTGGGACAGGCAGTAGAAAGGGAGGATTGTATGTGTTAGACGAGTTACATATTCCTAACATTGTTGCTTCTACTGTTGATATATCTTCTTTTCATTTAAGTCCACAGTTTTCTAGTTTTTATTTGTGGCATTCTCGTCTTGGTTATGTGTCCCACTCTCGTTTAAAATTTTTAGCCTCTACTGGAAATTTGGATAATTTAAAGTGTCATGATATTTTCAGTTGTAGTGGATGCAAGTTAGCTAAATTTACTGCATTACCTTTTAAAAAAAGTTCCACTAGCTCACTTGCATCTTTTGATTTGGTTTATTTTGATGTTTGGGGACCGGCTTCTATTCCCACAAAAGGAGGGTCAAAATATTATGTCTCTTTCATTGATGATTATATTAGGTTTTGTTGGGTTTATCTCATGAAACATCGTTCTGAATTCTTTTTTGTATTCACTACTTTTCGTGCTATGATACGTACTCAATATTCATCTATTATTAAATATTTTTGATGTGACCAAGGAGGAGAATATTCTTTCAACTCTTTTTCGTGATCTATTAAAATCTGATGGTACTGTTTGACAATCTTCTTGTACTGATACACCTGAACATAATGGTATAGTAAAGCGCAAACACTGACATATTATAGAGACAACACGCTCTTTCTTTCTGTCAGCAAATGTCCCAAGTTCTTTTTGGGGGGAAGTAGTTCTTATTGCAGTCCATCTGGTTAATTCTATTCCCACTGTCATCACCTCTGGAATTTCTCCATTTGAAAAACTATGTGGTAAGCCACCTGATTATTTCTCTTTGCGTGTATTTGGGTGCACCTATTTTGTTTTGTTTCCTAGTGTTCTTCGTACTAAGCTCTCTGTTCGTTCAATTTTATGTGTTTTCCTTGGTTATGGTGAGGGTCAAAAAGGGTATCGTTGCTATAATCCTGTTTCACACAAACTCTATGTCTCTCGTCATGTTATTTTCATGGAGCATATTCTTTTCTTTTCTATTCCATCTAGTTCTTCACATTTGTATAAATTTGATCTCATTTATATTGACCCATCACTCGTCCCCCTATTGTGCATACATATGTTCGCAGGAATTCAGCCATCTCCTCTACAGATGTGGTGCCTCCCCTTTCTTCTCCTGCCACCCAATCAGGTTTAGACAATGTGGATCATACCCCACGCTATCCTCAGCGCCTCGCAAATATCCAGACAGGTTTGGTTGGAGTAACAGTTGTTATTCTCCTGACTTTTGTTCTTTCCTTACTTCTATTTACTCCTTATCTGAACCCACCTCCTACAAGGAGGCTTTACTTGATCCACTTTGAAAACAGGTTATGGAAGAGGAATTGTCTGCCTTACATAAGACCAGAGCTTGGGAACTAGTGCCTTTACCACCTGGTAAACGCCCCATTGGTTGTAGGTGGATTTATAAGATAAAAACCAAGTATGATGGTTCTGTGGAAAGGTATAAAGCTCGATTAGTAACCAAGGGTTTTGCTCAGGAGTATGGTATAGACTATGATGAGACTTTTGCCGCTGTTGTAAAGATGACCACTGTTCGCACTGTGATTGTAGTTGTTGTCATTCGCCAATGAAATTTGTCTCAGATGGATGTGAAAAATGTATTTCTTCATGGAGATTTAAGTGAAAAGGTTTTTATGACTCCTCCTCCTGGATTGTCTCATAGTCCTGGTCAAGTATGTCGACTTCACCGAGCTTTATATGGCCTTAAACAGGCTTTCAGGGCATGGTTTGCTAATTTTTTTCGGTTATTTGTGACTTTGGTTTTCGCACCAGTGACCATGATTCTGCTCTCTTTTTACGGTTTACTTCCTCAGGTTCTATTATTCTCTTACTATATGTTGATGATATGATTATTACGGGTGATGACACTGCTGACATATGCTTATTGAAAACCCAGTTGCAGGACTATTTTGAGATGAAAGATTTGTGACAGCTTAGATATTTCTTGGGTATTGAGATTGCATCCTTTCCTAAAGGATATCTTCTCTCTCAGTCCAAGTATGCTTCAGATGTTATTCAACGAACTCGTTTATCAGATAATCGGACAGTTGAAATACCTTTAGAGCTCAATGTTCGTTTCTCTTCTTCTGATAGTACTCCCCTGTCTGACCCTACGCTCTATCATGCTATTGTTGGGACTTTAATATATCTTACAGTCACTCGTCCAGATATCTCCTATGCTGTTCATATTGTTAGCCAATTTGTTGCCTCACCCACCACTATTCATTGGGTTACGGTTCTTCGAATTCTTCGGTATCTTCGAGGTACTCTACACCAGAGTTTGTTATTCTCCTCCTTTTCTTCTATGGAACTCAGGGCTTATTCTGACGCTGACTGGGCTGGTGACTCTATGGACCGTAAGTCCATTACGGATTTTTGTATTTTTTTTGGTGATTCTCTTGTTTCTTGGAAAAGTAAGAAGCAAATTGTTGTTTCTCGTTCATTTGCTGAAGCTGAATATTGTGCTATGGCATCTACTGTAGTTGAAATAGTTTGGTTACGATGGCTCCTTGCTGATCTTGGCATCATGTTACCTGCGCCGACTCCTATGTATTGTGACAATACTAGTGCTATTCAGATTGCTCATAACTCAGTCTTTCATGAGCGCACAAAGCATATTGAGATTGATTGTCACTTTGTGCGTCATCATCTTCAGCTGGGCAATATCTCCCTCTCTTTTCTTTCTTCCACTGTACAGTTAGCAGATTTTTTCACAAAATTGCATACTATTACTCGCTTTCGTTTTTTTTTGGCAAACTCTTGATGTTTTCTTGCTAGCACATCATGAGTTTGAGGGACGGTGTTAGAGTAGTTAGAATATTTAATCTTAAGGGTAGTTTAGTTTTTTTATTCTTTTATGTTGTCCTAATATATAAGGGCCTTTTGTATGCATTTTTCCATTATGCTGTAATACAATCATTCTCTATTGTCTCTTCTCTTTCTCTCTTTACTTTTATCAAAGTTTACACTTATATTCTAGAATATTTTTCTAATCCAACTTTAAATGAGTTTTCTTTTAATTTGGACTCTTAAATTATTATCTTAATCTTGACTCTTCAATCCTTATCAATTGTAATTTTTTCTCTAGTGATTGCTTCACTTACCTTATCAATTATTACTTTAAACCAACCAATTTACCTGCAAAATAAACAAAAAAATTAGAAAAAGTATCAAACTAGAAAATTAAGAAATTTAACCCATTTAATCACAAATAATATGAAATTAACCAATCATTAAATATAATAAAATAACATTTTTGATGGTTAATCACTATATATTGTAATTGTCTTCAATATCAATTGTATATAAAGAGGTGATTTGTTTTAGGGTTGGGGTTGGCAACATACACTTTACACACATAATATTGTTTCACACTTTCTTTTTTTCTCATTCTTTCCTTTA
>CAUOFW020006611.1:0-23463 GCA_963454935.2 Ilex paraguariensis
TTGAGCCTTATGAAGATTTTTTCCATTATGATTCTTTTTCTTATGCTTATATTTGGCTTATTCGTAGTCTCCACAACATTGGCCTTAGAGACATTTTCCTTGGCCTTTTCAATTTATCCTTCTAATGATTTTGCTCCTCAATCCTAATATGGATAATCACATCTTCCAAAGACATATCCTTCCTTTTATGTTTAAGATTGTTCTTGTAAACTTTACAAGAATTGGGTAAATTTTCAATCAAAGCACCGGCTACAAAAGACTTAGGTCAAATAATTTTTTCATTCCTCAACTCATTAAAAATCAAATGATACTCATGAATTTGAGAAGACACATCCTTCTCTTCAACCATCTTATAGTCTAAGAAATTTTTTATTGCATATTTTTTAATCCCCGCATCTTCGACAATATACTTTTTCACCAAACAATCCCAAATCTCCCTAGCATGCTTATAATGATAATAAACATCAAACAATTCATTTGATAAAGTATTCAAGATATTATTCTGACAAACTTTATCAGCCTTTTCTCATTTTTCCTTTTCCCTTACATAATTTTCTGTATCTTCTTCGGTCTTTAAATCAGTCAAAACAAATGCAACACTTGCTATATCAAGTAACATCATAATTCTCTGTTGCCAACGCTTAAAATTAGATCCATTGAAAGGTTCAATTTTTGTCACATCAGGAATAGTCTTATTTATAATTGTAGCATCCATATTAAATCTATTTTTAAGATTGTTGTAAAAATTTAAGTCTAGAATGCTACAAATAGAAAATAAACAAGGTAAGAAAACTTATCCATAGAGGCGTGTAGTCACTGTCCTTAAAAATAGATTTTCGCCCCTCTGAGTATGAAACCCAATGCAACAGATTGTGGCATTCTATCCTCTAGGATTCAACTATCGCTTCTCCACAATCGTAAACTCGCAAATGTAGAGGTGTCACGAATAACTCTTGATCGTTCCCAATGAATACCAAGATCTCAAGTAATAGTATATTTGAAATTATATCAAAATTTGGTTCTAGAAATTTGATAAACAACTCAAGGAAAGCCACTGTATATGAAAACCAAATACACAAGAAAATCCACCAGACAGTAGGCTTTCTTTTATTTTTTCTCCGCTTTGCTTTCTATTTTTTCCTTTTCCTACACTTACTCTTCTTAAATCTGAATAGTAGGCTTTATATAGTGTTTGAAAAGTTGCAAAAGAGAGGGATGCATTGGTTGGCATCCAACGGTCAATTGCAAAACTCAACGGTTAATAACCAACGGTCAAAACTTTTAAAAATTCATTTCTCATGTAATATAATTAATTGATGCAATATAAATAATAAAGCAAATGGTCATAATGTGTACTGTTCAGACCATCCAACAGGTCTAAAAATAATTTTTAAATATTTTATTTTTATTTTATTTTATTTTATTTAACTTATATTTCTATACACATATATTATAAATAAATAAATATATTTTATATTTTGAAATATATATTAAATACAACAGTGTTGAGATTGTGTTGGTCGTGGTGGTAAGGGAATGATGGCCTGGTGAAGGGATACTTTTGGTTGGGTAGTGAAGGGAAAGTCCAAAAAATTTTAGTGACTAAAAGTGACACAAGTAGAAAAATATATATGAACCAAAATAAGATAAAACACGTATTTTATGGGAGTGAATAAGAATAACCTCATAAATATGAACAATTGTATCAAGGTGCATAAATATATTGGTGACCCCAATAATGCCTTAATTACCCTATGCACTTTAGATGGATAAGGAAATGGAAAAATGGTGCTATTGTGTAGGAAGGTCAAACCAGCCTTAATTGTTGAAAAGTCAATACATTTTTTGCAAGGCACTAATGTTGCTAAGTCAAGTCATCTCTTCTACTGACAATATTTAAATCAATTCTTGTTAAGGCAAAGATATAGATTATGACTAGTTTTTATAGCTCAATTGTGATGGCTTCCAAAAAGCATCAGATGGTGAGGCTTCACAACTCTGAAGCCAAAAATGTGGCTTCATTAGATTTGACACTTAAACTATGGGTAGATAATATGAATATGGAATATAGATACAATATGATATGGATATGATCATATCGGTAAAATATTAAAAAAAAAAAAAAGAAGAAGATACAACTATGGTAAGATATGTCAATAAATAATCATATTTGTACATTACATATACTATACTTTCTGTTATAAAATAGTTTTATTTGCATAAGTGTTAAATATTTTTGACTATATGCATATTAATTGTCAATATTAAAATTTTCATTTAATTGATAAAAATAAATAAACTTAATCATTCTGGTATCTTGACAAAAAAATGCTTTTAAAATGTCAAATATATCATATATAAAATTTTTTTTTATAGGATATTCAAGTTGATTTCTTTTTTTTTACTTTTTAGATGGGTAAAATCTTAAGCCAGAGAGTAGTGGTATGCTATAAAAGGCTCTTGTTCAATAAATAATATGCTAAATACGACGGTTGTTTCGAAATCAATAATATATTTTTTCTTGTAGAAGACCTTCATATTTTTATTTTAAAATAGTTATTTTCAGTTATTTCAATGCCTTTTTTATTCTTAAAAAATGAAATATTTAGTCCTCGCGTTGCCTAAAAGTACCAATCAGGTATAATTGACATATCTTTAAGGTATCAACAAATATTTTTAAAATATTCAAGATGTATTTGGCCGTAGAAATTACACATCAAAACATATTTGAGACATATTTGTATTGATTCATATTTGAGATGCATTCATATTCAATATATGTGGGAAATAGCTATTCTAGTTTTGCTGATGTATCTATGCTTCACAGCCACCACAAAGTTGTCTAAATAAATTTTTAGAACATAAAAAACTTTTACTAAATAAATAATAAGAGGAGGCTTAAAAGTCTAAACTCCATAGAAGAGAAAAAAGAGAATGTCCAAGATGATATCATATTTTCTGTTATGAAATCCTAACTATGTATTATTTAGGGATCATTCCATCTCTCAATACCAAGTTTGTTACCATCTATGAAACAAGGATATAAATACAGAATATGTGATACGTTTACAATACAATATAAGACAAACACAACATTATGTCAAAAACTAAACAAATAGAATGCGCATACAGCCAGGAATTCTCTAATGATTTACCAATTACAATTTTCAGTAAACTTCATAATAACAATAAAAAAAATAAGTAATTTTAACTTTAAAGAATCATATATACCTTCAAAGTAAAACTGGTTATTTAAAGCAACTAGAATCAACATCTAACTAGCTGGGTTAACAATTTTTTGTATATTATTTTGTATGTAAGTGAAGAGTTGGGATGCTGATTGCTATACTCCCCAACAAAGTCAGTGGCCTGCTATTTTAACCATAGAAATAAAAAGCAGGATTAAGCAATCTATTTCTTTCGAATTAAATGATTTATCTTTCAATATTGGTGGCTAAGTTAAATGCCTTTATCGCTACCACAAAGGTTCTTACCTTTTCAATTGTCTAGAGCTCATTAATATGATGCCTTAAAGTCTTTGCAATCCTCCAATTATTTTTGTAATGGGAGAGGAGCCTAAACCTTTTTGAAAATGGGCAAGTTATGTTTTTACTCCTTAAACTTTCTATTTCTTGTTCATCCAATTGGGTCACTTTAGTCTCTAAGATTAGCATTTAATTTTTTTAATAGAAAACGCTATTTGTCATTTGACCAAATATATTTTTAATCCTTATCATTTTTTTGGTACAATGGAAATTAAATGGAAGGATGGAAAGTTAGAAGGATTGAAAGTTTGAGGGATATATAAGTTGGAGGGATACATAAAATATTATGTTTAGTAAGGAAGAAAAATAGGAAGGATGAAAAAGTAAATGGATTAGTTTCTTCCAACTCACCAAAATCAATCCCTTCAAAAGTGGGAAAAAATATGGATGAAAAATTAATTACTTGTGTTGAAATGTATGTTATTTACCTATATATCCTTGCATATATTATATTTATTTATTACATATTATGTATACATTAAATTTATATATAGAACTTATGTATATACTTTTTCATCCTTTCACTTTTGCACCCTACCAAACAAAACAAAAATTAATCTTTCCTACTTTCCATCCCTTCAACCAACTACAAAAGAGGGAACAAAAGATTCCTCCCCAGAATGATAGAAAGTGTATCATTCTCACTTTCCATCTTTTCATTTTTTCATCCACCCAACCAAACAGACTTAAAATATCTAAGAAATAGTACCTTAATTATTAATTTTATCAATTACATCCCTAAAATGCTTGGATATTTTTTGTTAAGAACACGTGATATTTTCTTTTAAAGTTTGAAAGACCAAAAATCAGGGGTCCTTTGTCAACTCGTTGATCACTCATCAACTCGCGAAATACCTGTGAATGCCGTATAACTCGATATCATGCCGTTATGCCTTATTTACCGGGATCTATAATTTAACAAAATTCGGGTAAAATCTCCATTTATCCATTCTTATAACGCCCCTAAAATCAGGGGTCCTATGTCAATGTATGCAGTGTGACATTGACTTGTAACAGTGTGACATTAGTTTATAGCAGTGTGAATTTGATTTGTAGCAGTGTGACATAGGTTCGTATCAGTGTGACATAGGCTGGTATCAGTGTGACATTGGCTTATATCAGTGTGACATTGTCTGGTAGCATTGTGACAATTTCGTGTACCACTGTGCCAATGGACATGTACCGCTGTGCCAATGCGACATGTACCACAGCTACTTATAAACACATCAAATTTATGCATTAAACATTGTTGATACAAGTTTAAATTACAATTCTTTTACATATATTACATGCCTAAAAACTAACTTAGCAAATATTTTACAAAAGATGGTTTAAAAGCCACAAGTCAGATTTTTTTCATCCTTGAGGCCCCAAGTACAAACCGTCCACCGGTGTATAACCCGCACCTGAAATCTTTCCTCATAAAGGATGAGTCACGCTCAATAGGATATCTTCTAAAGAGGCTACTCCCTAACCTAAGCGTATATAAAATGTTCACATGCAACATTCAACAAGTAACAACCATCACAAACAAGAATATGTATTTGTAACACCCCAAAAATCAGGGGTCCTTAATTTAACAAAATTCGGGCAGAGTCTCCTTTGTACGGGGAGCTCTACCCAAAACACAACCTATGCAATTATAGTACATTGACCACACCGGGTCCATTTACCCATCAAATAATAAAATTTCATTCACCACATGTAATATCCACCATATCATCCCAAAAGAATAGGCCAAACTATGACACTTACATTTCAAAAGAATTACACTCAAACTTAGCAGCAGAATAAGCAAAATACTAGACTATACATGATCGTAAATAAATTCCCTAGTCTATCACAAAAATAAACTATAGCTCTAGATGTCCACCTCGGGATCTAGGTTCCCCTCTGGTGGAACCTCCCAATTTCCCGGCTCGTCAACGCCAGGATCTTCCTCTAGCACGAAATCTGAAAAAAAAAAAAACATTATTGGTAGGGGGTGAGCACTAAGCACTGTAGGAAAATCCTCCCAAACTCTAACAAGGTTTGAAAAACGTAGAAAATGGTCGGTCTCATTTCACAAATAGCATCCATAAATTTTGAAAGAAAATATGACATTTTCAAAGATCTCAAGTTTATACATTAACACTAATTAAGTGCAAGAGTAAAGTCAATCCCACCATAAATAACCATTCCAAATAGTAATTATTCCCACAATAATTTTCAAGATAATCATATCCAAAAGATAACGCAATAAACAATAACCACAATGTATCTCAAGTCTGATGTAAGATAATTGCATTAATAAACACATAGAGAATATCCTGGCACACACAATTCCTCGCAAAGATATCAACTTCGGGAAGGGCGCCTACCGATGCATTGTCCCATACCAATGCACCAGCAATAACGAATCCGACCCAGGCATAGTATACTAATCCTCTGATACGGCACCCATGAGCAAATAGTGGTTTGGTTCTCGCAAGGCACCAACCCCACTACGAGTGGTAGGAAAAGTTCAAACCCACACGGAGTAAGAACCACACACATCTACCCACTCTACGATACCCAGTCAATGGCCACCCATGGTCATCCAAACACCTCCATGAGATACAATCACCAACAATTTCTCAAAAACACTCAATTCCATAAATCCTCAATTTTTCACATCCAAATCCACATTTATTTTATAATAGAACAATTTAAGAACAATTAACAATAGATCATCATAAATACCATTGTGTTGTTCAATACGAAACACTAAAGTTTTGAAATCAAGAATAAAGGAGAAATCAAGAGAAAAACCCAGTTCTCTTGAAATCTAGGGTTTTGAATATGAGAAAAGAACTTTGATGGTTACCCAACCATCTCATTGTTTAAAACATGCTTACATTTGCAAAAACATCAAGAATCCATGATTTCATAGCATATTAATATAATGTAGAATCAAAGAAAACATATATGTATAACCTTAGCCTCAATGTAAGAGAATGGAAGAAAACCCCGACTTGAATCAAAATTTCAAGTAAGAACCCAAGCTCTAGTGATCTCCTTCTTCCCTTTTCTTCCTTCCTTAATCTTCCTCTAAGGTTCCAAGAAGTGTGGGGTAAGAGTGGAGTAAAAAGAATGGGAGTAAATGGGATGAAAATGTGTTTTTAAACAAAGCAGCCGCGATTTTTACTGTTCACAGGCTGATTTGATTTTCTCCAAAATTACGATTTTGCCACTAAGAATCTCCAATTTGATCCATATGACTACCCTAAGGTTTTTCGACGTTCTGGATTCATTTTTAATGTTATTTTAACCTAAAAACATTTATTTTTATGAGTTATCTCAAAACTAAAATAAATTTACACTCGAAACACAAAAATTACTATTTTATTCCTCCGAACTGCTATATGTGCTAAAGGCTATTCCAAGTTTTTCGGATCTCCTAGGTTCAATGATAATATTATTTTGACCTAAAAAATTTTATATTTTTACTTAGTTACCCTTATTAACCTTAAACACCTCCAAAAATTAAATTTCACCACTAATTTGCCTCCCTAGTATTTATTCATACTATTGAAATCTATAGGGTTCATGCATACCTCATCACCTATATTAGCATTTCAAAAATAATTACTTGCTATATAAAGATAAGAGTGTAGGGGTTTACAATCCACCCCCCTTAAAGAAAGTTTCGTCCTCAAAACTTACCTTAAGTAGAGAATAGATGAGGGTACTTTTCTCGCATCTCCAACTCTGGTTCCCAAGTAGCTTCCTCCACTCGATGGTGTTGCCACAAAACCTTCACTAGTCTGTTGACTTTGTTGAGGAGCACCTTCTCTTTGGTATCAAGAATCTTCACCGGTTGTTCTTCATAGGTGGCTCTGTCTTTTCATTCAATATCCTCCAAATCTATAACATGTGTGGTCTCCGACTGACACTTTTTCAACATCGACACATGAAAAATGTCGTGTACTCCGGATAACTAAGCTGGTAATTGAAGTTGGTACGCCACTTTGCCCACCGCTTTGATCACTTCAAATGGTCCTATGTACCTTGGAGTTAACTTTCCCTTCTTGCCAAATCGCAGCACTCCCTTCTTGGGTGATACTTTAAAAAACACGTAATCTCCCACCTTGAATTCCAAGAGTCTTCATCTTTGATCTACATAGCTTTTCTGTCAACTTTGTGCCGTGCGTAATCTCTCCCGGATGAATTGAATTTTTTCTGTAGTTTCTTGAACAATTTCAGACCCAAACAAGCTACTCTTGCCAGCTTCCAACCAACAAGTTGGGGACCTACATGGTCTTCTATACAACGCCTCATACGGTGCCATCTCAATACTTGCCTAATAAATGTTGTTGTATGCAAATTCTACCAATGACAAATGATCGCTCCAACCTCCCTTGAAGTCCAACACACAAGCACGTAACATGTCTTCTAGATTCTAGATCACCCTCTTAGATTGGCCATCCTTTTGGGGATGAAAGGTTGTGCTGAAATGCAACTCTATCTACATAGCTCTTTGAAGACTTTGCCAAAATTGTGCTACGAATCGAGAATCACGATCTGACACAATGGATAGCGGAACTCCATGCAATCTCACTATCTCGCAAATATAGAGCTTGCTCAGGGTCTCTAACGTGTCGATGGTCTTCATACTCAAGAAGTGAGCGGACTTGGTGAGTCTATCAACAATGACCCATACGGTATTATGCCCTTGTGAAGTCCGTGGAAAGCCAGATACGAAGTCCATGGTGATGTGATCCCAATTCCACTCGGGAATAGGCAAGGACTGCAATAATCCTCT
Source organism: Ilex paraguariensis (assembly GCA_963454935.2). Lineage (NCBI taxonomy): Eukaryota > Viridiplantae > Streptophyta > Magnoliopsida > Aquifoliales > Aquifoliaceae > Ilex > Ilex paraguariensis. The sequence goes on from CAUOFW020006611.1 coordinate 8,329, forward strand.
GGGTGTTTGATGCTCAATCTTCACTTGCTGACACACCACACATTTTGAAATGTATCTAGCCACATCCTTCTTCATTCCCTTCCAATAATACTACCGCTTCATGTCCCTATACATTTTGGTATTACCTGGATGTATGGAGAACTTGGAACGATGGCATTCGCCCAACACTTCTTCCCGTACTTGGTCATCATCGGGTACACATAGCCTTCCTCGAAACCATAACTTATCATCACTTATCGCCCAATCCTCAACAATCTCACTCCTCTCCAACTTACTCCGCATAGCCTCCAACTCGTTGTCTAATCGTTGCAACACCACAATCCTTTGTCGAAGCATTGGTTGAGCTACAAGATTGAATAGGCATGGTCGATCCTCCTGTCTATCCACCCATAGATTAAATTCCTCCAAAGCATCCATCATCTTCCACCTATTCACCACAAGGGCATTGATTTCACCCCGAGATTTTCTACTCAGTGCATCCACTACTACATTCGCCTTCCCCGGATGGTAATTGAGTGTGAAATCATAGTCTTTAAATACTCAATCCACCTTCTTTGCCGAAGATTCAAGTCCTTCTGGGTGAATATGTACTTGAGGCTCTTATGATCAAAAAACACTTGAAATTTCTCTCCGTACAAATAACACCTCCACAACTTAAGAGCAAAAACCACAGCGGCAAGCTCTAAATCATGAGTGGGATAATTCTGTTCATGAACCTTGAGTTGCCTCGAGCCATAGGCAACCACCTTCCCTCCTTGCATTAACACACACCCCAAGCCTCGTAGCGAAGCATCGGTGTACAAATTGTATCCTTCCCCACTGCTCGGAATAATGAGGATATGGGCGATTGTCAACTTCTCCTTCAAGGTGCGAAAAACTAGTTCACACTCTTGAGTCCACAAGAATTTTTCTCCCTTCTTTGTGAGACGTGTCATCGACATTTCTAGCTTTGAGAACCTTTCCACAAACCTCCGGTAGTAGCCTGCTAAGCCTAGGAAACTACGTACTTCGGTCACATTCTTTGGTGGTTCTCACTTCATCACTGCCTCAATCTTTGCGAGGTCAACAACTACCCCTTGTTCCGACACAACATGGCCAAGGAATTTCACTTCCTTCATCCAAAACTCACACTTACTCATCTTCGCATATAACTTATGTTCTCTCAATTTCTGTAGTACAATAGAAAGATGGTGTCCATGTTCCTCGTGAGTCCGGGAATAGATTAGTATGTCATCAACAAACACGATGACAAACTGATCTAGATATGATCGAAATATCCTGTGCATTAAATCCATGAAGGCTGCTAAAGCATTAGTCAATCCGAACGGCATAACCGTATACTCGAAATGACCATACCGAGTACGGAAAGCAGTCTTAAGAATATCTTCCTCCTTGATCCGTAATTGATGATACCCTGTGCGAAGATCAATCTTGGAGTAATACTTAGAACCCTTCAACTGATCAAATAGGTCGTCGATTCGTGGCAAAGGGTATTTGTTCTTCATTGTTACTCGATTCAATCTTCGGTAATCTGTGCATAACCAAAGTGTCTCATCATGCTTCTTCACGAAGAGTACCGGGGCTCCCCAAGGTGAAGTGCTCAAACGGATAAACCCAATGGTCAACAGATGATCCAGCTATTTCCTTAGCTCCTTTAACTCCAAAGGTGCCATCCGATAGGGAGCGATGGATATGGGTTCGATTCCTAGGTAGAGATCAATCTTGAACTCAATCTCCCTATGTGGGGGTAGCCCGGGTAGTTCGTCTGGAAAGATATCTGAAAAATTTGATACTATCAACACCACATTCACATGAAATTTATCTCGATCATCTCTCATCAAGCTAGCTAAGAAACTCAAATGGCTCCCCACCTTCGCTTTCAAGAACCTACTACCCATAGTAGGAAATGGATGGGAGGAATTTCGGTCATTCACGAAACTGAATACTATCCCTCCCGGTAGTTGAAAAGAAATCCGTTTACGGAAACAATCCATTACCGCCTAGAATATGGATAACAAATTCATCTCAAAGATCACGTTATACCCCTTCATGTCTAAGGCAACCAAATCTACAATCAATTCATGCTCCCCAATTCGAAGCACTTAACACCCACACACCCTGCTAGTATCCAACCATTCTCCCGTAGGCATATTAATACACAACGCATGTTCTAACTTCTCGAAGCCCAATCCCAATTTAATAGCATATGCAGTACGTATAAATGAATGAGTCATACCCAGATCAAATAAACTTAGGGGCCAAGAATAGTAGAGGAGAACAATACCTTCCACCACTGCATTGGAGGCATCTTCCTCCGGTTGGGTCAAAGCAAATACCCTTCCTTGGTTGGCGCCACTTGGGGCTAGAACTTCAAACGGTCTCTGCTGTTGTAGTGGTCTTTGCAGCAGTGGCTTGTTTGCATTCACCCACCCGGTTGCTTGGTTGGTTTTGGTTAAAAGCAATGGGCAGTTATCTTTGAAGTGCCCAACACCTTCACATGCAAAGCATCGACGTGGGTCGGTGCCTACTCTCTCTGGTACTCCTCTCGCCCCTCGAGTTGTCTATGGTCTTTGTCCAACGAACTGATCTGGGTGACGGTAGGGTGCCGCTCTCTGTGCTCCACTGCTACTAGCACCAGTCCTAATCGGACCTCCCCCTTATAAGGCTCTGTTGCCGCTGATTATCTTCCATGTCTCTCTCCACCAACATAGCCCTATCCACAAGATCGCCATAGTCACGGATCCTAAGAGCCACAAGCTTCTCCTTAATGGCCGGCCTTAAGCCTTGCTCAAAACGTTTGGCCCTCCTAGCCTCTGTGGATATGAATTCCGTAACATATCTGGATAACTCCTCAAACTTTCTCTCATACTCCCCCACCATCAAACTACCCTATCGAAGAGCGAGGAAATTGGCATTCACCTTGTCTCTAACAGACTCAGGAAAATATTTGTCTTGGAAGACTTGATCGAACTTCTCCCAAGTAAGTGTATATGTGTTCCTTCGTCTCTTTACCGAATCCCACCAATGGTCGGCCTCCCCCTCGAACAAATAGGTAGCTAATCCAACCCTTAAATCTTCGATAACTCCCATGCCGTCACAAATCTTCTTCACCAGGCGGATCCATCTATCCGCATCCAAGGATTGGAGCTCCCTTGGAAGGTAGGCATGTGTTGCCTAAGAAATTCCTGAAGAATTACCATCCTCTGGTAGTTGTCCCCATTGCCCGGTACTTGTGCTAGGGGGTGAGCTCCACCATTATGGTTGTTGTTTCTATTCTGATTTTGTACCAAAGTGGTGAGCTCCCTCAAACATTGATATATGCCACTTATGGCATCGGGAAGTGGTGGTGGTGGTGGATTTGCATGTCCTCCCCGACCACGCCCACGTCCACGTCCACCATCCATCTTGAACATCAATTCACAATTTAGTTTCATTGATATACAAGACATCCTAGTTATCACTTTGATCTAAAGCATAAGGTTCGTATAAAATTAGATCAACAATTTTCTTCAACCTAGTCCTACTTTTCTAGTGGTAATCTATAACCTACAGCTCCCATGTAAGACCTAATTCCTAGGCTCTTATACCAAATCTGTAACACCCCAAAAATCGGGGGTACTTAATTTAACAAAATTCGAGCAGAGTTTCATTTGTACGGGGAGCTCTACCCAAAACACAACTTGTGCAATTATACTACATTGACCACACCGGGTCTATTTATCCATCAAATAATAAAATTTTATTCACCACATGTAATATCCACCATATCATCCCAAAAGAATCGGTCAAGTTATGACACTTATATTCCAAAAGAACTACACTCAAACTTAGCCGCGGAATAAATAAAATACTAGACTACTAGACTATACATGATCGTAAATAAATTCTCTAGTCTAGCACAAAAATAAACTATAGCTCTAGATGTCCACCTTGGGATTTAGGTTCCCCTCTAGTAGAACCTCCCAATTTCCCGGCTCGTCAACGCCGGGATCTTCCTCTAGCACAAAATCTGAAGAAAAAAAAATATTATTGGTAGGGGGTGAGCACTAAGCACTGTAGAAAAATCCTCCAAAACTCTAACAAGGTTTGGAAAACGTAGAAAATGGTCGGTCTCATTCCACAAATAGAATACGTAAATTTTGAAAGAAAACATGACATTTTCAAAGATCTCAAGGTTATACATTAACAATAATTAAGTGCAAGAGTAAAGCCAATCCCACCATAAAATTTTTTGGACTTGCACCGACGGAAGTGTATAAACCAGTAATCAAACCTTGTACCGACGGAGTATCTGGCCCTTCTTGCTATACCCGACATAAGTTTTTCATGCAACCCGTGCGACTCCGTTGAACCTGTAACACCCCCCCCCACTACCCAGCAAGATATTGTCCTCTTTGGCACAGGGTCACGGAACACCGTTCTCCTCCCCTGCCCTCAAGGGTTTGTTCCTCCCAGGGGTTCCCTGGGAAAAGGCCTCTTGCAAGGTAAGGGCTGAAGGCTTACTTATAAGCCCAGCAACTCCCCCCTCCGTAACCGATGTGGGATACCAGGATCTCACAATCTACCCCCCTCAGGGCTGCACGTCCCCGTGCAGCTAGGTCACGGACTACCGTTCTCCTCCCTCCTACACGCTGACCCGTGCAGGGCCCCACACTCGGCACCGCCAAGGGGTCGGCTCTGATACCATTTGTAACACCCCCCCCACTACCCAGCAAGATATTGTCCTCTTTGGCACAGGGTCATGGAACACCGTTCTCCTCCCCTGCCCTCAAGGGTTTGTTCCTCCCAGAGGTTCCCTGGGAAAAGGCCTCTTGCAAGGTAAGGGCTGAAGGCTTACTTATAAGCCCAGCAACTCCCCCCTCCGTAACCGATGTGGGATACCAGGATCTCACAATGGAGGAGAACGGCGTTCCGTGACTCTGTGCCAAAGAGGACAATATCTTGCTGGGTAGTGGGGGGGTGTTACAAATGGTATCAGAGCCGACCCCTTGGCGGTGCCGAGTGTGGGGCCCTGCACGGGTCAGCGTGTAGGAGGGAGGAGAACGGTAGTCCGTGACCTAGCTGCACGGGGACGTGCAGCCCTGAGGGGGGTGGATTGTGAGATCCTGGTATCCCACATCGGTTACGGAGGGGGGAGTTGCTGGGCTTATAAGTAAGCCTTCAGCCCTTACCTTGCAAGAGGCCTTTTCCCAGGGAACCCCTGGGAGGAACAAACCCTTGAGGGCAGGGGAGGAGAACGGTGTTCCGTGACCCTGTGCCAAAGAGGACAATATCTTGTTGGGTAGTGGGGGGGGGTGTTACAAATGGTATCAGAGCCGACCCCTTGGCGGTGCCGAGTGTGGGGCCCTGCACGGGTTAGCATGTAGGAGGGAGGAGAACGGTAGTCCGTGACCTAGCTGCACGGGGACGTGCAGCCCTGAGGGGGGTGGATTGTGAGATCCTGGTATCCCACATCGGTTACGGAGGGGGGAGTTGCTGGGCTTATAAGTAAGCCTTCAGCCCTTACCTTGCAAGAGGCCTTTTCCCAGGGAACCCCTGGGAGGAACAAACCCTTGAGGGCAGGGGAGGAGAACGGTGTTCCGTGACCCTGTGCCAAAGAGGACAATATCTTGCTGGGTAGTGGGGGGGGTGTTACAGAACCTTGGTCCAACTTTACCGAGTCCACTTGTCAACCACCAAGGATAGTGTTTGACCTAACAACATGCACACATACCCACACTCATGCCTCATGCCCATGAATGTGATTCATCCATGCATATGCAATATAATGAGCAATTGTAATATCAATATCATATCCATATGTAATGAATGTCATATGGACTATTTCTACCACATTTCAACATATGACATGGCTAATTACATCCTAAGTAAATAATTTTCATAATTCACCCCAATGCCAATATATTATAAGCACATATCAATGTTTACATTTCCAATTGTAATTCACATCATAAGCATATGATTTCAATTTACCATATCATCCAAGCATCTTATTTCAATTTCATCAAAACAACAACTTCAATCATTCAAGGCATTTTATCAAACACTCATACAAGGCACAACTCATGTAAACACATAAAATGCTCAAAATTTCACATTTCTCTAGAAATGACACCAAGTAATTTCTACATACCAATTTAAGTTAGAATTTATTCTACCCATTTTTAATACTCATTTAATCAATTTCACAGCAATAGACAAGTGTTAAAGTCTCTAACAACCTATTCATTACATATCACAATCCTAGGTTGACAGAAAACCTAAGTAGGATGGAAACCCCCACCTCTTGAAGCGTAATACAACCATAGAAGGCTCCAAGAACACAACCCAAGCTCTAATCCAAGCTTTCTCCCAAAATCTCATTTTTTGATCTTCGGTGAAATTCCTCCTTTTTGGTATAGTTGCGTAGCCCTAGACGAATCGCCAGAACTCCTTAGATCGTAAAGAGAAGTTAGAAACCCTTGTTTTTTTTCTGCTTTCCCTCTTTATCCTTTTCCAATGTGAGACTCAGCAGAATTGTGGGGAGAAAAAATCAGATATTTCTCCCCTATTTATACCCTTTAATTTTTGGTCCACAACGTGATACACGTTCACTTTTCCCGAGTCTGCTTTCGCCCCGAAAAAATTAAATTTCGCTCCGGTTCAAGTTCAAATATTTTTATTTCAACTTATTTTAAATTATTTTACAACTTTCAAAATTTTATTTTTTGGGTCACCCAAGACCCAACCGCCTTGTAAAACACGAAAAAATCTGACTATCTTAGAATTCGATGAAATTTGTCTGGGTAACTAGATTTCGCGAGACGAATCCAACAATGAGGTTCGTTTCGTCATTCGAGTTCTAGGAAAATTTAGGTTTTCAACCCGTACTGAAGTATTAAATTACCGTTTTATCCTTTTTTGTAAAAGTTCAAATTTACCCGATTTTTACATTCTTCCCCCCTAAAATTGTCCCCGAAATTCACACACATATGCACACTTAACCGCCTGCATATACTACATATAATGCAATACTTATGATTATGAAAATGTACCTCCATCCTCGAACAAAAATGGATAACTGGTACGTATAGTGTCCTCACACTCCCATATCGCCTCCTCCACACCTAGATATTGCCACAATACATTTACTACCCTCACGGTCTTACCACACAAAACCTGCTCCCGACTATCCATGATACGCATTGGTCCCTCCTCGAAGGTCCCATCCGCATCAACGATCAACTCACCTAAATCCACCACATGTGTCGGATCTGGAATATACTTCCAGAGCATAGAGACATGGAACACAGTGTGAACACCCGATAGATTTGGCGATTAAGCCAACCATTAAGCAATTGTACCAACCATCTCAAATACCACGAAGGGCCCAATATACCTCAATGATAGTTTTTTTCACTTTTCGAACCTAACCACTCCTCTATTAGGCATCACCTTCAAGAAGACATGATCACCAACCCCAAACTCTAGAGGTTGTAACTGTCTGTTGGCGTAGCTCTTTTGCCGGCTTTGAGTTGTGAAAAGATGCTTTCGTATCAGATCCACCTTCTTCGAGGTGTCCCTAACCAACTCTGGACCCGTAGAGGGTTTCTCTCCAACCTCCATACAACAAATTAGAGAACGAAACAACCTCTCATATAGTGCCTCATAGGGTGCCATTCGTATGTTCGCCTGATAACTGTTGTTGGAGGCGAACTCCACTAAGAGTAAATGCTCTTCCCAGTTACCCTTGAGATCTAGGACACATGCTCATAGCATGTCTTTTAGCGTCAGGATGGTCCTCTCTGACTGACCGTTCGTCTAGGGATGAAAAAGGTGTGCTCGTCATCAATTATGTCCCCATGGGCCGTTGGAAAATCTCCCAAAAATGGGTCATGAACCTAGGATCCTGATTCAATATTATAGATACGAACTCTCCATGTAACCGAACTATTTCCCATACATACAGCCTGTAGAATTCCTCCAACGTGAAGGTCATCCACACAGCTAAAAAGTGTGTCAACTTTGTAATCCGGTCCACTACCACCCACACCGAGTCATGCCCTCACGATGTCTATGGTAAGTGGGTCACAAAATCTATTGTGATGTGCTCCCACTTTTATTCAACCACCTCTAAAGGCTGGAGCAACCCTGTTAGTCTCTGGTGCTCAGCCTTGACCTGTTGACACATAAGACATCAACTAACGAAATCTCTGACGTGCCTCTTCATCCCGCTCCAATAATACTGGCGACGAAGATTATGATACATCTTCGTGCCGCCTAAATGCACAGCAAAATGGGAGCAATGGAACTCCTTTAGGATCTCCTCTCTTAGATCCGTCGATTGGGGAACCACAATCCTTCTCCTAAGCCAAATACTACCATCCGTGTGAATGGCCTAGCCCTCGTCACCTATACCCGACCGTACCCGTTCCCTGATGGACAATATCTCCATGTCCTGCCCCTTGGACTTAATCACTCTGCTCAATAGGGAAGGTGTAGCCACCAAAATCCCCAAAGTGCCCTAAGCTTGACTCCTATAGTGTAGCCCGAACAGCCCCACAGTCTCGAGTATCTGCCACTCCCGAGAAGCCACACTGGCCAAGATTTCTTGTGACTTTTGACTGAGTACATTAGCCACCATATTTGCCTTGCCGAGATGGTAATGCAAAGTGAAGTCATAGTCTTCTAAATACTCTATCCACCTGCGTTGCTTCACGTTGAGGTCCCACTGTGTGAAGATGTACTTCAGACTCTTGTGGTCCTAAAACACCTTGAATTGCTCACTATATAAATAGTGGTGTCAAGCCTACAAGGTAAAGACAATGGCCACCAACTCCATATCATGTGTAGAGTAATTCTGCTCGTGGTTTTTTAACTACCAAGAACCATAAGTTGCCACTCTCCTGGACTGTATCAAGACACAACCAAATTCGTACTTGGAGGCATCACAATACACTGTGTACTTTTGTCCCCTCTCCGGAACTATCAGAATAGGAGCTGAAGTAAGCCTCTCCTTCAACTCTTGGAATGCTCTCTCATACGAGTTATCCCACTAAACTTGACTTCCTTCTGGGTCAATCTCGTTATAGATGCAGGTAGTCGGGAGAAGTCCTCAATAAACCTCCTATAATGCCCTACCAATCCCAAGAACTACATATCTCGAAGACTGACTTTAGCCTTTCCCAACTCATAACCGCCTCAACCTTCTTTGGATCAATTAACACACCCGAAGTTGACACCATGTGTCCCAAGAATTTCATCTCTATGAGCCAAAATTCACACTTGATGAACTTGGCGTACAACTGATGGTCCCTCAAGGTCTGGAGAACAACCCTCAAGCGACCCTCATGCTCCTCCTCAAACTTGGAGTAAATCAAGATGTCGTCAACAAAGACCACGACAAAATGATCTAGGTAGGGTTGGAACACCCTATACATGAGATCCATGAACGCCACTGGGGCATTTCAATCCGAAAGGCATAACCGTGAACTTGAAATGCCCATATCACGTCCTAAACGCCGTCTTAGGGATATCTTCCTCTCTAACCCTCAACTGATGGTAACCCGTGCATAGATCTATCTTGGAGTAGGCCCACGCCCCTCTTAGGTGATCAAACAAATCATCAATCCTCGGCAAAAGGTACCTATTCTTGATAGTAACCAGATTCAATTGTCGATAATCCATACATAGTAAAAGAGTATAATCTTTCTTCTTGGCAAATAATACCGGAGCACCCCAAGGTGAAGTGCTCAGTCTAATAAAATCCTTGTCCAGCAATTCTTGCAATTGGACCTTGAGTTCTTGCAACTTAGCTGGCGTCATTCTATGTGGAGTCATAGAAATAGGAGATATATCAAGGTGCAACTCAATAGTGAAGTCTACATCCCTATGTGGAGGTAATCCTGGTAATTAGTCAGGAAAAATGTCCTCATACTCACAAACCACCCAAGTAAACCCAACTCCTATCTTGCCTCGTCCTCCAAAGTAAGGCTTGCTAGCCAACCCATCAACTACCCATGCCATTGAGAGTCATACACAGCTTGGGGTAAAACATCATGCTTTTCCCGTGGAACTTGGAACAAACATTCACCGATGTGTAGACAGTGACCCTCTTACGATCACAATCAATGATGACCAGGTGTGTCGTCAACCAATCCATTCCAAGGATGACATCAAACTCTGACATGTTCATGACCTTAAGGTCCACGGTGAGTAGAATCCCCAAAATCTCTAACTCATAACCTCGACATATCTGATCAATACTTACCCTAGTCCCTAGAAGAGAACTCACATGCAATGGCTCGTCCAAGGTCTCGACCTCTAAGCCCAAGTCCCTCACACATGTTAAATATAACAGAGCATTTACTTAGTATCCTAAGATAGTGATCAAGTCGTAACATTGAGTTTTCTCTCCTTGTCTCACTAGTAGAGCATGCACCACCAACTAGTAGACATCTACATCCTGAACCATCCCGTTCATTCTTTAACCCTAGTGTCTCTTTTCCACATACATTTTACGAAGCATATAATTCACATAACATATAACCCACAACATGTAGCATTTAAAACTCATAACATGTAATGCACAATGAATACAATGGTCTAAACCCATACCCCTCAAGCCCTAGGCAAATCGTATACATAGGCTCTGATACCAAGTTGTGACGTCCCAAAAATCGGGGGTCATTTGTCAACCTGTTGAATACCCGCCAACCTGCAGAATACCCGTGAATATCGTGTAACTCGATATCACGCCGTTATGCCTCAATTATCGGGATTTACAATTTAACAAAATTAGGGCAGAGTCTCCTTTGTACGGGGAGCTCTACCCAAAACACAACTTATAGAATCATACAATCATCGGGTCCATTTGTCTATACTTGTGACGCCCCTAAAACCGTGGGTCCAATGTCAATGTATGTAATGTGACATTGACTTGTAGTAATGTGACATTGGTTTACAGTATTGTGAATTTGGTTTTTAGCAGTGTGACATAGGTTGTATCAGTGGGACATTGGATTATATCAGTGTGCCATTGTCTGGTAGCACTCTGACATTGTCGTATACCACTGTGCCAATGTGACATATACCGATATGTCAATGCGACATGTACCACTATGTCAATGTGACATGTACCATAGCTACTTATAAACACATCGAATTTATGCATTAAACATAGTTAATATAAGTCCAAATTACAATTCTTTTACACACATTACATGCTCAAAATTAACTTAGCAAATATTTTACAAAAGATGGTTTAAAAGTCACAAGTCGGCTTTTTTCATCTTTGAGGCCCAGAATAAGAGCCTTCCACCAATGTATAGCCCGCACCTAAATTGTTTTCTCATAAAGAGTGAGTCATGCTCAATAGGGTATCTCCTAAAGAGGCTACTCCCCAACCCAAGTGCATATGAAATGTTCACATGCAACATTCAACAAGCAATAACCATCCCAAACAAAAATATGCAATTCAATGTTAGAATTTCACCATGACATGTCATGAAATGAGATGAGACTTACTCAGGCACTTCAACCCGAGCCCTCACCGACTCCCACAACACAATGTAATGCCAATGTGAAATAAATCCACCATTGATGTTATACATCCAATGACATTTTTGTATGAAATAAAATCATGTGTCTTTGTTAGGTAGCGAAGTTTTGGTGTCGCGCCGCCAGTTCTGCACACTGATACACTTTTTTGGACTTGCACCGACGAAAGTGTATAAATCAGTAACTAGGTCTTACACCCAAGGGAATATCTAGCCCTTCTTGCTATGCCTGACATAAGTTTTTAATACAACCCGTGCGACTCTGTTGAACCTTGGTCCAACTATACCGAGTCTATTTTTCAATCACTAAGGATTGTGTTTGACCAAACAACATGCACACACATCCACACTTATGCCTCATGCGTCATGAATGTGATGTCTTCGTGCATATGCAATGTAATAAGCAATTGTAATATCAATATCATATTTATATGTAATGAATGTCATATGAACAATTTCTACCACATTTCAACACCTGCCATGGATAATTACATCCTAAGAAAATAATTTTCATAATTCACCCCAATGCCAATATATCATAAACACATATCAACATTTACATTTCCAATTATAATTCACATCATAAGCATATGATTTCAATTTATCACATCATTCAAGCATGTTAATTCCATTTCATCAAAACAACAACTTCAATCATACCCAATTTAAACACATAACATGCCCAAAATTCCTCATTTCTCAAGAAATGACATTAAGCAATTTCTACATACCCAATTTAAGATAGAATTTATTCTACACATTTCCAATACCCGTTTCATCAATTTCACAACAATAGGCAAGTGTTAAAGTCTCTAACAACCTACCCATTCCATATCACAATCCTAGGTTGAGAGAAAACCTAAGTAAGATGAAAATCCTACTTCTTGAAGTGTAATACAACCATAGAAGGCTCCAAGAACACAACCCAAGCTCTAATCCAAGCTTTCCCCCAAAATCTCATTTTTTTATCTTTGATGAAATTCTTCCTTTTTGATATGGTTGCGTAGCCCTCGAAGAGGAGATCGACTTTAATACTTGGCTTGAAGAATTCTGACTGCCGGAACTTCGTAGATTGTAGAGAGAAGTTGGAAACCCTTATTTTTATCTCATTTCCCTCTTCTTCCTCTTCCAACGTGAGACTCAACAGAATGTGTGGAGAAAAAATCAGATTTTTCTCCCTATTTATACCATTTTTTGGGTCTATTTTTGTCTCGAAATAATTAAATTTTGCTCCGGTCCTAGTTCAAATATATTTACTTTAACTTATTTTAAATTATTTTCTAAATTTTATTCAAAATTTAGTTCTTTGGGTCACCCGAGACTATCGTCTCGTAAAACGCAAAAAAATTTAACTATCTCAGAATTCAATGAAATTTATCTAGGTAAGTAGATTGCCCGAGATGAATCCAACGGTAAGGTCCGTTTCATCATCCGAGTTGTAGAAAAATTTAGTTTTTCAACCCATATTAAAGTGATAAAATACCGTTTTGCCCTTTTTTGTAAAAGTTCAAATTTACTCGGATTTTACAAGTTAAGGCACCAAAGTCATATTTTGCACTCACTTCTGGGACCAATAATTTGCATGTGATATTTTCATAACTAATTTAAAATTGCATCATGTATTGAATCATAGAAACACAAGTTTACAATTTTATGGATAAAAGTGATACAATAAATAAAATAAGAATTAAAATAACACCGAATACATACTTTACCGGAATACTGTCTTATTTTGGTCGTTGAAAAATGAAGGTTTTAACTTCATATCTTTTTTCAACCAACTTTAAAAAAATCATATTTAATGTTGCACAAAATGTGTTTATGCACAATTTGTCAAATATTTAATACAGTAATTAAGAAGAAGACTCAACACAAGTAAACACAACTTAAATATTCGGTCAAGGTAACATATGCCACTATGAAAGGCTACGGTGGCCTGAGTGTTTTATTGCTCAAGGAGTATAGAGTGCTCAGATGCAAGTCATTCCTCTTGTGTGGGTGGGGACTTACAATTTATAGTCATCTCCTAATAGATTGAGGCATTATTCTCATAATACGTGAGATAGTTTGGTAGAAGTGGCTCAATTCTCTTAACTGATTCCGTGAAGCTCGTCTTATCCTCGTAGCAGGCTAGGTGATAGCAGGGTGATTCATTGATTCCCTCATCGGATGAAGATTTCCACATGCATTGATGATGGGTTGGGTATCTCAGGAAGGTGGGTTTGACCCAACTGAAATTGTGATTGAGCCTTTGTTGGTTTGCACCTCTGATCTGGGTCTATTTTAGGCCTATTATTTGTGATCTAGGTCTGCTCTGGCCAGGCCTGTCAATATCTTTTGAAAAATTACCTACAATGTCTTAATTCTCTTAGCATAAGACGCAATCACAAACACGAGTAACTAGTAAAGTGATATAAACTAACTTTTTGCTTCTATGAGGTCACAAGAAGTTCATCCATAATTGTCAATTAAATAATAATGAAATGGGCTCATATGTGACGTACATATGCATCAACTAATTACATTAATGTGGATCTCTCCATATCAGGGCAAATTGGCTACATGAAGGTGAAGAAATACAATGGTGACCCCCATAATGTCTTAATTATCTTAGGCACTTACATAAAAAAAATAATTAAATGTTGCTCTCTTTAAGGAAAAAAAATTCCTTAGTCCCCACAATTAAGGTTCGGCTAACCTTAATTGTTGCTTAGACAAGTCAATGCTTATTTTTCCAAGTCACTGATGCTGCTAAGTCAAATCGTCTCTACTATTGATAAGATTTAAATCATATTTTATTGAAGAAAAAAGACAGATTGTGACTCCACATTGACAGATTTGAATCATCTTTTCTAATTAGTCTTCAATATCAGATAATTCATCCAACACACTCTCTAATATCAAATAATCTCGTTAGTCCTCACTTACCTCTCTCTTCTCTCTTCTCTGACTCTCTTTTAATTTTTTATTTGTTCACTTTAATTTTTAATATTGTAACTAAATAAAAAAATTTATTATTTAAAATATAAATATTGTATCATCAATGCTCAATATTTTATATTGTAAAGTATCTTCTGGCACGGAGTTATTACTAGTATTTCTACATTTCATAGACTATACTTTTTGTTATAAACTAGTTTTGTTCGCACAATTATTAATTTTTTTTGACTATATGCATACTGTCAATATCAAACTTATCATCTAATTGATAAAAGGAAATAAACTTCACCATTTGATACTTTGATAGAAAACTATTTTGAAACGTCATATTTGTGACAAATTGTTTACGGAATATTCAAGTTGCTTCCTGAAGGATATGTGGAGTGACTTATCTACATATCCATTTTGTGAACCCAAAAAAAATCTTAAACACAAGAGTTGTGGTATGCTACAAAAGGCTCTTGTTCAATAAAAAAAAAAGCTAAATACGTCAGTCGTTTCGATGTCAAAAGTATACTTTTTCTTGCAAAAGAGTTTTACATTTTTATTTACATTAATTGTTTCTGTTAATTTAATGTCCTATTTATTTTTTAAAATTAATATATTTAGTCCTCAAGTTTCTCCATGTATAACTGATTTATCTAAATGTACCAAAAAA
>CAUOFW020006612.1:0-23461 GCA_963454935.2 Ilex paraguariensis
ACTATTGGTGGAAGTCTATGAATCCGTGTCAGTTGGGTGACCGTTGGTGTAAGTCCATAAATACCCACCCCAAGAAAGACCCGGAGATTTTAGTTAGCCATTGGGTGTGTAACACAAATGACGGGGGCTTAGAAAGCTTGATTTTGATATTCACTGCATAGCATGGGGTGAAGGTAAATAGCCGGAGCTAGAAAAGCTCGATTTAAATACACATTGGCATTTCATGTGTTGTGGAGCCGAGAAGGGCTCGGGTAAATTGCATGAATGAGCATCATCTCAATTCATGGCATGGTATGTTAGATTCCAACCTTGACTTGCTTAAGTGTTGGTTGGAATGATTGTTGTTGTTAAATGTGGCATGTGAACATTGCATATGCACTTAGGTTGGGGAGTAGCCACTGTAGGAAACATTCTACTGGGCATTGGCTCATCCTATACGGGAAACATTTTAGGTGCGGGATATACTTAGGCGGACGGCTCGCATTCGGGGCCCTTGGGTGAAGAAAATTTGGGTTGTGGCTTTTGAATATAAGTTTGGTGTAAACTTTTGTTAAAATTCCATTTTGACATCTAACCGTGTAAATGGCATGTAATAAAACTCGTATGCATTGTGTATAATGTAGAAAACTTCATTATACATGCTTGGGATGGATTTGGGAAGGTTTGAGATGAATTGGAAATGAAAAACTGAAGAAACATAAAATCATGGGCAAAATCTACCGGTAGCTAACAGGTAGTACCTGTCTAACAGGCAAAACCTACCGGTAGCTAACAAGTAGTACCCGTCCAGCAGGCAAAACCTACCGGTAGCTAACAGATAGTACATGTCCAGTAGGAAAAACCTACCGGTAGCTTAAGGGTAAAACTTCTACCGGTAGGTCTAACAAACACCTACCGGTAGCTCTTCCAAAAATCTAAAAATTTAAAATTGTTTTGCCAATCTTTTGAGCTTTGTTTTATTTAGTTCCAATGATACAAATGATCATTAAATGAGGCATATTGAGGCACATCGGACCTCCATTGAATTAAATGATTAAAGGAACACGGGTTATACGTGTGGGTTATGATCCCGGTTAAGGGGATACGGTTGACATGATGTCGGGTCGTGCGATAAGCACGGATATTTTTGCGGGTTAAGGGGTGATCAATGGTTGAGAAAAGACTCCCGGTTTAAGGGCGTCACAGGATATGTTCCGCTCTTCTGCGGCACTGGGCACATGCCGCGACACTAGAGAGCTATTGTGGCACTGTGGTGCTGATGTCTGTCATGACACTGGAGTGCCATTTGTCAACTCTTGCCATTTGTCTACTTGTCCTGAATTTATCTAGTTTTACAACAAACAATGGTCATTTTTTTTGCAGAACCAAAATTACTCGTGCATAGATTTTATAAGCAAACACCACTGCATATTCAGTTGTTTCCATCGATCATGGTTGTTATATAACATATCAAGGTTGGCAATTATTGCTTCACCGAGCATGAGGGATGACCAGTATTCATTGTTAACGTTCTACTTGTGGTTGACAATGATCGAGGTCACCTTTTGCAGTTGGTGTGAATGATTACAAAGATGTGTGTGTGTGTGTGTGTGAGAGAGAGAGAGAGAGAGAGAGAGAGAGAGAGATGTTCTAGATGTCTGAGAGGCGAGTAAATATTCAATGCAATGGTGACACCACGTCATCACTGCCACGTGGTGTCACCATTCAATTAAAATACTAGAAATAGGTAAAGTGAACCCACTATTTACATAACTACCAATAACCATCACATCCAATTAACAACACATAAGATTAGTGGGATCTACTTTATCTATTTGTTGTCTTCTAATTGGATGGTGATACCATGTGGCAGTGATGACATGGTGTCATCGTTGCAATGAATATTTTCTCCTAAGAAACAGGGAAGGAGACAGAGGGCCAGAAACGATGAGACTTCGAGGCAAATCTATCTTTTTAATATTGCATTCCAAAGATATTCCCCATAAAATGGCACGAGTTGGATTGTCAGTTAAAATGGATAAAAAATATAACCATGCATTTTAGTCCACACACATGTTGGGGTTCTGTTGCTATTTTTAAAGGCTATGGGATAGCCTACCAAAAAGTCTAATCACGAGGGAGTAAAGTGAAGTTTACACTTAAATCTTTTTTCTGTGGGAGAAAATCAAAACGTGTTGTTATTTCACGGTTTTAGAAATTTGGAAATAAAACATATATAAGAGCATTTGTGAGAGCTAGAAATGTCATTTTTTCTTTATGTGGTTGTGGTAAACAAGGTCTATCCACAGGTTAGATAATTAAAGTGTTGCATAACACCCCCTAGGGCCCCAAATTTTTGGAATCCTAAACAAAATATGTAGATCTAGGTTTAACATGTAGATCTAGGTATATTTTATTGGCTTCAAATAAAGTCTTTAGGACTAAGTGCAATCAAGCCAATTTTTTTTTTCAAGCACCGTAAAAATCAGAAATCTAATATGAATCGTCTAGATCTAGATTCAATTAAGGTCACTTTTTAAGGGGCCTTAAGCTACTATGAGACTAACACTAACTAAATAAAACTTGTAGACTTCAGTCCATTTAAGCTCATTATGTTGTTAGGGCCAATTAGAAGTTTAATAGGAAAGAGTCAAGATTCATGGTCAATTATGCTCAATTTTAATTTTGGGTCCCTAGACTAAGGTGAAACTAATTTCTTTTAAAATAATATTATTTAAATTTTGGAACTAATAATATTTTATGTCAATCACTATTTACAATTACTTTGGGTAACTATAAAATTATTCTATTTTGTCGATTTTTTCTATTATGTGATGATTGTTTTTAGGGAGATTTTGTGAGAGATAAACACGTGTGTTTGATTTAGGCATTAGGAAAAATCGAATTGGACAAACCTGTTCATCTCATACCCATCCATCTGGAGAAAATAATGCAAATCTTCAATCATGCCTCTTATCCTTTATTTGGTTCAAGTATTAAAAAGTCGTGGACCCACCCTTATTTCTTACAACACTTTGTTTGGATGGAGTATTGAATGATGATATAGCTATAAAATTACCAAGAACCCACACTTAGTCCAATCCATACCCATATTTATATCTGGGTTTGCCAAGGATAAAAATGTATTTTGTACAAATACTTCCCAACCTCATTATTTTAACCCACCAAATAGGTGGGTTTATTTAAGAAGATGTTCATGGGTATAAATGCATTATTCATCCAAGCTTGAATTATTTATAAGTGATAATACCGGACCCAAAATGTCTAGCCAAAAATTGGAATAAATGGGATAAGGTAGGCCACATACTATTTTTTCCAATCCTTTTTCCTAACGCCAAAAGCAAACACACTTTAACAAAAATAATGAACTTTTTTGGCTTGAGGTTCAGCCTGAACACTTTTAAGGCAAAAAGTGTATAAAATCAACCATTGACAAAAATACCTTTAATGAAGGATGTTATTTAAAAACCTCTACCATTATTCCATTCTTAAATTTGTTACCACTACCATCAACATCCCACCGCCGCCACCACACACCACTGTCACATTGCTCATCACCACTACCCGCCATTGCTAGCCGCCACCCACCATTGTGCCCACCACAATTATCCGTCATCACCTACCATTACTCGCCGACACCACCACCCATCATCACCATCCACTACCACCATCACCATCACCATTACCCGTCACTCACCACAACCACCCACCGCCACTACCACCATCACCCATCACCATCCATGACCACCACCTAAAACCTACCACTCACCTCCACTATCACTACCCGTTGCCGCCGCCACCTGTCACCACCCACCACGAACCAACACCCGTCGTCTCCACTACCACCCACCACCATCTGCGGCCACCACCAACAAACACCCCCACCCTCACCCCCATTGACCACCCACCACCACTATCACCCATCACCACCACCCACCATCGCTGCCAACTACCACCACCGTCGCCAACCACCACTCGTCGCGACCAACACAATCACCACTTGCCGCCACCACCACCTAACCCCTACCACCATCGCCACCAACCATCATCACCTATAACCCCCCACCACCCCCCACTCATCACCACCATCACCTATAAACCATGACCAATAACCACCACCACCCACTAACATTAGTCGTCGCCACCATCATCGACCACCCACTGCCATCACCATTGACCACCCACCACCACCCGTTGTCAACCACCCAATACCCACCAACGCTATCACCACTGTTACAACCACCCACCACCATCGCCTCTGCCAACCATCATCACCTAAAACCCATCACCACCACTAACACCCATCGCCACCCTCCACCCCACCATCACCGTCAACCACCACAAAAAATAGTGAAAAACTAGTACACTCAAAAATACTGAAAAAAAATATAAATAGTGAACTTTAATATAATGAAACTCTTAGTTCACAAAATTTTCACAAATAATAAAATTTAATAAAATAAAACTCCTAGTTCATTGTCCAAGAATTTCACAAACAGTGAATTACAAAAATATTAAAAATTTGAATTGAAAAATATTTTACAAAAACTGCAAATTCAAAAATATTGTAAAAAATAAAAATAATGAACTTTAAGACAATAAAATTCATACTTCACAAAAAATTTTCACAAATAGTAAACTTTAATAAAATGAAACTCTTAGTTCACTGTGAACTAAACATAGTGAACAACCATTATCGTCGCCCACCACCACCACCCAAAATAGAAAAAAAAATAGTGAAATCAAAATATTGAAAAATACATAAACAGTAAACTTTAACAAAATAATACTCATACTTTACAAAATGTTCACAAATAGTGAATTTTAATGGAATGAAACTCCTAGTTCATTGTCCAACATTTTCACAAACAGTGAATTACAAAAATATTAACAATTTGAATTGAAGAATATTTCTCAAAAACAGTGAAATACAAAAAATATTGAAAAATTTATAAACAATGAACTTCAAAAACAGTGAACTTTGATAGAATAAAACTACTAGTTCACAAATTTTTCACAAACAATGAACTTTAGTGAAATAAAACTCCTAATTTACTATCCCAAATTTTCACAAACAGTGAACTATAAATATAATAAAATTTTGAATTGAAAAATATTTATAAAAAATAATGAACTAAAAAAATATTGAAAAATAAATAAATAATGAACATTAATAGAGTGAAACTCTTAGTGCAAGAAAAAAAATTAAAATGCCGAACCTTAATAGAATAAAACTTCTATTTCACTGTTCAAAATTTTCACAAACAGTGAACTCCAAAAAATTGAAAATTTAAATTAAGAAATATAGTTTATTTTTCATCACACACCTCTCTCTCTTACTCATTCTCCTTTCTCCTTCTTAAATTTTTTTCTCTCTCCTCTATTTTTCGTCCATGTACACGCATACAAACAAAAAATAAATTTTAATACAATGAAACTTGTAGTTCAATGTCCAAAATTTTTACAAAAAGTAAACTATAAAAAATATTAAAAATTTAAATTGAGAAATGTATATCAAAAACAGTGAACTCAAAAAATACTGAAAAAAATATAAACAATGATCTTTAATAGAATGAAACTCCTAGTTCAAAAATTATTCACAAATAATGAAGTTTAATATAATGAAACTCTTAATTTATTTTCAAAATTTTCACAAACAGTGAACTACATATTTTTAAATTTTGAATTGATAAATATTTATCAAAAATAGTGAACTCAAAAAATATTGAAAAAAAACACAAACAGTGAACTTTAACAGAATGAAACTTCTAGTACCAAAAATTTCACAAATAATTAACTTTAATAGAATGACTAGAATGAAACTTCTAGAATGAAACGATGAACTCAAAAATAGTGAAAAATTAGTGAACTCAAAAAACAGTAAAAACCCGCCACCACCATCACCGTCGGCGCCACTCATACCCCCCCGCCACCACCGTCCACTACCACCACTACCATCATTGCCCATCACCACCCCAACACCACCACTACTTGTCGCCACCCACTACCAACACCACTCACATTTGGAACTGATAAATTCAAAAATAGATAAATTTAAACAAAAATTCAAAACAGATAAAGATAAGATTTCACAACACCCAGCTTCACCATCGCCGCCACCACCACCACCTACACATGAAACAAATAAATTTAAAATAGAGAAAATAGACAAATTCAAAAACAGATAAAATAGATAAATTTAAAAAGTAATGAAAATTGAAGTTTTATTAATACAAATAAATTGAATTAAAATAGTTCAAAATTCTATGGCTTACTAAAATAGATAAATTCAAAAAAAATAAAATAAAGGCTATGGTACAAATAAATTCATGGTACATATAATGAAAATCAAAGTTCTATTAAAACAATAAATTCACTTAAAATATCATTGAAAATAAAGTTTATAACAAAAATAAATTCATGTTATCCATAATGAAAATCAAAATTTTATTAACACAAATAAATTGACTTAAAATAATTATGAAAATTTAATACTTGTTATAACTGATGAATTCAATACATTTTAGGCATATTTATATTTTAATTATAAGAAATATGTTAGATACAATAAACATTTTATCTTTCTAGAAAGTTCAAATCCATTGCCTATTTAAATTCTTTTCTCTTTACTCTATGTTTGTAATTTGATTTTAGTTGTAAATACAAATATGTTTATTTTGACCTTTTTTTTTATTACTCCGTATATTCAGGCACATGCAATAACTAATACATATATAATATATAAGTGTGTGTATTCAGGTGAGGAAAAAATAAAGCAGATTTTAGGAGTTACATAAAGAAATTCAAAGGCAAGTCAAGAATCTCAAATTTCGCAATGAATCCCCAGAGGGAGATGAGAGAACTAAGATCGAGAGCCATGACGATGATCTTCGTAGCTTTGAGGTTTTGAGCTTTGAGGCTTTGAGGACAAGTCTTACGCCGTGTTTGGGAGAGAGAGAGAGAATATGATAGAAAAATATTTAATTAGTTTGATATTCATAAGGGTTCGATAGTCATTTAAAAATATATTTAATTAGAATGGATTAGAGAACAAGAAAAACACTTGGACTTACAAAAAACACTATAACTATATTTAATGACTTAAAAAACCATTTGGACAGACTTTTTACCAATTTTCACTTGTTTTTGTTTTTACAAGTTGGATTTGCTTGGATTTGAATTGATATTGTTAATAAATTTTTTATTGTCAATACAACATATAATAATAACACCTAGAGGGTCTGACATTGCACATTTGTTCTATTAGTCACGTATTGTTTACTTTCAATTATGGGGATTAACATTAAATCTAATAAATATTTTATGTTAATACTATATCAACTATTAAGCGTTTAATAGAATTATTTATTATTTAATGATAAAAATATAATTTGGATTCCATCAAATATTAGAACTTGATGTTGATCCAATAATTTTAATAAAATTATGTATATTAATTGGTAAATAAATTAAGTCAAATTTTTAGTTCTAAATAGCATTACCCTTTGACAATATCTTTGTCTGTATTAGAGATTTTGTAAGTGATCACATACCAAAGCACAATGATAAAAGAATGAGCAATACTAAATGAACTGAAAATGTTGAATTGATTTGTTGACTTGATCAATCATTGTCATTAATTTAACTATGAGTCTCAATATTTATTGGGATTCACTATTTTTTCAATAATTGTGATTGAATAAGTCAATTTTTTAAGTCCAATTAACATTTTTCTAAAAGAATTATTGGTTGTAATCTCCTCCTAATTGCTTCTATTAAGGGCATTTTCAACCCTTACCAATTTTTAGACCCAAATTTAAATTAGAGTAAAAAACTATTAAAAGCATTCTTCAACCCTATAACTACTAAACTCATATCAAATCAAGGGAGACACATTTTTTTAATCAAATCAAGGAAGACTCAAATTTTTACTAATTGTGAGATTTTACCATCCTTGAAAAATTTAATAGTCATATTTTACTCTCATTTAAATTTGAGTTTTCTCATTTAAATTTGAGTTTGTCAATTGGAGACTTTTGTATCAAATCAAACATTTTAGTCAAATGTTAATTTAAATTTGAATAAAAATTTGAATCATGTGAATACCTCTAACATGGGATGCGATTCATGTGAATACCTCACCAATTATTGGAGGGAAACAGGAGACACTCTAGAAATAATTGAACATAAGGTATTGAATAACATGTCAATGTCTTTCGTTGTTTCTTTAAATAAAAATTTTGACTTTGTTTTATGTTATATTTTTGCCCTTGGCTCTGTATAGCTACCTGTCATTCATAGACGATAAATTCAGGTGATATTGCTTCTTTCATCTGATGGAGAGCTCCCATCTCAACGATGATTATGATTCATCCCTACCAAAAGAAAAATGGTGGGGAAATCTGGAGCTCCACCAATTCCATGGCTACTGGTTTTGGCTTCCATCCCTCCAAGCAGCCCAACAGATCAAGAACAATTTCAGACCCCTTCCAACTGATGTAATCTTAGCTTCTTTTCCGAAAACGGGCACAACATGGCTCAAATCCCTCCTTTACTCTATCGTTAATCGCTCGTCAAAAGAGTCCTTGATTCTGAATCATCCTCATGAACTTGTTCCCTCACTAGAGATTCAAGTTTATCCACATCACCTGCCCTCTTCTGATATTTCGGCAGACAATTTTCCCCCGGCTGGGTCTGGGATCTTCAATACACATCTACCTTATCAGTTTTTGGCCGATAACGTCAATTCATCGGCTTGTAAGGTTGTTTATGTTACCAGGAATCCCAAGGACACCCTCAATTCCATGTGGCATTTCCTGGGGAAGTCGAAGAGCCCGGAGACTAAGCCATGGACATTAGATGTGGCTGTAGACAAGTTCTGCAGAGGTGTTGTCCCTTTTGGACCTTACTATGATCATGTGTTGGAATATTGGAAAGAGAGCTTGGAAAAACCTCAAAAAGTGTACTTTATAACTTATGAGGAATTGAAAAATGACCCCAAAACCCAGGTTAAGAAGCTGGCTGAGTTCCTGGGGTGCCCCTTTGTGGGTGATGATAAAGAATTGGAGGTGGAGATGGTTGTGAAGAGTTGTTCCATCGAAACTTTAAAGAATCATGAGGTGAACAAATCCAATGACTCGCCCAGTTGGTCCCCAGTGCCTTATAATTCCTTCTTTAGACAAGGTGAGGTTGGTGATCATAAAAATCACTTCAAGTCTGAGATGATTGAGCGCCTTGATGCCATTACAAGGGAGAAATTTCATGGATCAGATTTCATGTATGGTATTTAGTTGGTGTTTCTTTTGATTATTAGTTGAAAGGGTATTTGGAACCGTCTCTCTTAGGTTCGTTTAGATATTTCAGTTTGTCAAATAATGGAACTATTAGTTAATAAAGTTAAGCATTTATTTTGTAAGACTTATTTAAGCACTTGCGCATTATGGTTGTTTAATTTAGAAAAATAAAATAAAAATCAGGAACTTTGGAGGGTATTTCTGAGTTGCTGGGGGTCTTAGTTACAGGGTAACAAAAAAAACAGCAATAGATGATGAGCAAAGCAAAAAATCAGCGACAAATGAGCAAAAAATCAGCAATAGAGCAAAAAAATCAGATGATGAGCAAAAAATTAGCAACAGATGATGAGCAAAGCAAAAAATCAGCAACAGTTGAGCAACTACAGAGCAAAAATAGATTCAAATATATTATCTCCACCGTATCATTTATTTGTGTAACACAACTGATTTTATCAAATTAAAATCTACAAAAACCCAAAAAAATAAATTCACAAGGGTTGATAATACAACAGTTGAATTGTACCCATCAATAGTAGAATTAGCACAAAGAGATGCACGATAAGGTGGCTTTTGGAAACATTTATACCATCTACAACCACCGAGACATTCAAACCCTTATATACCATCTACAACCCTCCAAGCCACTCCTGCTGCAATGGTGCGATTGCACTGAAACCAGCAATTTCTCAAGCGTTTATTTGATCCTTGGTCAAACGATTGTAGACCCATAACTCGTTAGATGGGTGATGCTAGTGGAGGATCTTGTTTCTACTCCGGCGACCTGGTAAAGGAGAACTCTTCATCGTAAGACATTGATAGTCACCATTGACGGCAACATCTATTTTCACTTTGGTCCCTAATTTTTTTACTACATTAACCTGCTAATAGATGCAAACTTCGAGGGGTAAAAAGTACAATACTCTTTTTTTGACTCAGACTTTTTTTTTCTATTTTTCCCTCCACCATTCCAATCATCCTTCCATCCAAGTCCCATATCAAAATGAGACGGGGATTTCATTAAGGCATGGATCCAACTTAGTGATTGAAAATGCTATATTACTCGATGTTACGAAATACACTTGGGGTAAATTTGCTTTAGGTATTAAGAGATTGAATTAGATTAATTTAATTTGGTGATGATGTATAATACGAAGTATGAATTGAGTTATAGCAACCTAATATTAATTTCTCATTAATCCTAACCCGATTCATTATTGTCATTTAACATCTAATATTAGGTAGCAATGAATATCATGGGATAGGTGGTATTATTTTTAGTGAGTTAAAAATTAAAAATGTAATGACTTTATTATCCTTGCAAATCTCGACCCATACCTTCATATAAAAATTACACATTATACAAATTCTTGCCCTTAATATTTAATTTGTCATTTTCAATTTAATATCATATACTATTACCTAATCTAATTATAAATTTGTTATTATAATTATAAATTTATAAATTATCTCAATTTTGATCCAAATCTGTTACACACGGATTTGATCAAATAGTACTTTTATTAACACCATTTATATAGATTGAATTAGAATCAATTACTCAATTCCATCATTTGTTTGCACCCGAACCAGACATGTCAATGTTTGTATATGGTGATCACTTAAATTTTTGAACAAAGTAAAGTTGTTGCTTCCACTCAACCGCATGTTGAAGTTAGAATAAGGGTTTTATTGATCATAAACTACCTTCTTAGTATTGATGACTAGAACAATGGAAGTGTTTGCGCATTATGGCTGTTTAATTTAGGGAAAAAAAATGCGTAAATCCAGGCCTTATAATTTTTAAATCATTAAGTCCAAAGAAAGTCTTCTAGGAACCATGTGTAAGATAGAAAAATATTTGTCCTTATTTTATATACAGTTGTAAAACATGCGTAAGATAGAAAAATACAGCATGACACGCAAATCTTCTTAAAGTCATTAGGTAGGGACAATGTTTAAAGGCATGCTTGTTTGCCTGCACAAGAAAGTTGAAATTGCAGTATTTTGTACTTTTAGATTTCAAATTGGAAAATGCTTTACTTACCAAAAAAATTTTATCAAATCTTTCATACTAAATGATGTGGCACAACCTCCGGTATTAAATATTAATGTGACCTACTTATGTGATGGTGAAAAATTGTGCCACGTCATTTGGGATGGAGATTTCGTAAAAAAATTGTTAAGCATAACAAAACCTTTTCAAATTTGAAATCCCAAATAGTATTTCAAATGGGCAAGAATTATTGGATGAATGACTCACTTCAAGTTTTTTCAATATGATCCATTGATCCAATGATCTCTATTAATTTGAAATATCATTTGGGATCTCAAATTTAAGTTCTCTATCATTAAATGTTTTTTAATCAACCTATCATCTTTTTCTCTCTCCTACTCCTTTCCTTTCTTTTCCTCGAAAAACTGCAGCAGCCCTGAACCGTCCTTTTCTGCTGTGTTTGAATTTTTATTTAGGGTGCATTTGGTAATACTTTTGTTTTTATGTTTAAAAGAAAATATAAATAGAATTAATTTTTATTTTTTTGTGGTAAAAAGTTGAAGCATAAAATGTTTTTGGTTGCAGTTTCTGTTTTAGAAAATTTGAAAACTAAAACACAAAACATATTTAGTAATCGTTTTAATTTATGTCATATATTTTTGTTTTATATCAATTTTCTGGTATAAAACCTATCAAAATTTTTGTTCTCAACACATCCATCAACACATGTAATAAGACACAAATCAAAATAAAAGTTGAATTTTTAGACTTTACTAGGAAAGGGTAAAAACTTCAACTGTGATTATTTCTCCAGTATTTGTTTCACTTGCCTTGTCTATTATTACTTTAAATCAGTTAAATTACCTACAAAAATAAATCAAAAAATTAGAACAAAATATCAAACTAATAAAATTAAGGAATCTAATAGATTTAATCACAAATAATATGCAATTAATAAATTATTAAATATAATAAAATAACACTTTTGATGGTTAATCACCTCATGATTGCCCGAGACTTAAAGAATCCTCGAAGATGTGAATTCAAGTAAAGTTCCACAAGTAATTGAAGAGGGACTTTTGCAAGAGATATCTATGAAGGAAATGAGCATTTAAATATGATATTATTTAAGGTATAAGACTCGAGTACTTGTAGATTAATTTTGAGAGTAGTGGATTAGATTTTGGTAATCCCCTAGTTGTCCTGCGCAATTTTTTCCAATAATGGTTTTTCACCAGAACAAATCACTTATTTTATTTATTATTTGTGTTTATACATTTGTGATTGTTTGAACACACGCACACTATATGTTTATATGAATGATTGGCTGACATCTTTTCATCTATAGTTGCATTTGAGCTTTCGGTCTTTGATTTTTGGGTCATCGTGATTGAGTGTTTAAGCCAATTAAATAAAAAATTAATTAACATCAATATTCATGAGTTTGTTGAGCCGTGGTGATTAAAAGACATTCTCGCACTAAATTACTATGTATTTGAGCGAAAAGGGAATTGATGTAGAATTAAATTGTAATTTATAAATGATTGGGAGTAAAACCAAAAAATCCATTCACTCCCCCACTATGTAATATCGTGCACGTCACGTATATTATCATGAAAAAAGATCCACATCAAGTTCTCTGTAGCAATAGTTAGAAACATGAGAAGTTTACAAAATATGTGAGATGACTTACTAAAACATTGATAGTCTTCATTGAGGGCTACATTTATTTTCACTTTGGTCCCTAATTTTTTTTAATACATTGACTTGCGAATAGATGCAAACTTCAAGGAGTAAAAACTACTAACACTTTTTTTTTTACTAGGTGTGCGTGTAAGATCCTGCACAATATAAAAAACGAGAACAGATCTCTCCCTTGGTGAACTTCGAGTGAGCCGGTTGAGTGACCAAAACACGCTGCTTGGGACAGCCTGCAAGGTACGGTGATAACCTGGAACGGCAGCGGGAGACCCTGGGAAAGGAAGAACGATCCTGTAAGGCTGAAAAAGGTTCCTGGAACAAAGAAGAACAAGTTAGAAGGGCGCCGGAGTGTTTTCCGGCGTATCCCCTCCGACGATCTAGTCAGTCTTTGATAAAGAGAGAGAGAGAAAGGAGAAAACACTGAGTGTGTCGTGTGTGGTGTAGTAGAGAGTTTGTTGTTGCATACCCGTTTTGCCTTTTGCAAGGGGTATTTATACCTTAAAGGCTCATGATTGCTGTCAGTGTGGTCAGTAGGTGATCATTAGGCACAGGTAGCGTATGCATTGATTCTGATGAGGATTGTCTTCTCTAATTAACTGCTCGGGGTCCCGAGTAATCAATGCTGGGTCATCGGGATGCCGACGGTACAATGTGCTCCTCTCGGGGAGGATGCAATAAATGCTCTGTAATAGGAGCATTTATTGCCTTTCATTTCCGAGCCTTACCGCATTGAATGCGGTCTCAACAAGGGAATGGTGCAATTAATTGTTTGCTTTTCAAAGTCGCGTGTCAGCAACGGCATGCGGTTTGTCTGTCTTTGTTGTGATATCATACGCCACGCGTCCATCCCTTATTAGCTGTGACCTCTGTATTCGAGTACGTTCTGGCATTACTTGTGTAAGACGAGGTCATGATGAATAGCCTAAACTAGCCTAGGCTAATGACCTGTACGTCAATAGCTTATCCTGGAGTAGAGGAAGTGTCCAGGACGGGTACCTCTCGGCACCGAGGAAGGGGATCATCTCGGGGACCGAGGGAGGTTGCCGACCGAGGTACATATCTGACCGAGGACACTTGTCGGTTGTAAAATATACTGAACGTATGATCCTATACGACGGTACCTCGGGGGCGAGGACATTCGTGCGCCGATGGTGCTTGATCTTAGCAACAGTGTTTTAGTAAAACCGAGGACACGTGTCTTCATCACAGGGCATTTCAGAAAAGTCTCATCAACTGCCCCCAGCCTTCGATCTTCTGACACCGAGGACACGCGTTGTAAGGAGACGAAGGGTTTCCCAACTGCCACCCGTCCTTCATCATTGCCTCGAGCCGCTTTTCCCAGCATGGGATGTCGTGCGCATTTAATGCGCCGTTTCGTTTCTCGTGCCCAATGATGGAAATTGCCCCTATATAAAGGGGTCTCCTCTTCCATTTTTCTCGTTTTGCCATTTCGAACTTTCTCTAGAGTACCTCTTCTTGAATTTTTGCCGGAGTTTTGTTTCTTCTGCCATCGTCGACTGCCCACTCTTCCTCAAAATCTTAAAGTCAGCAGACCCATCGTTGATTTCTGAACTTTCTGGAAGGAGTCGCTTTAAGGTTTTCCAGAAAAAACTCTATTTTGATGTTCGGGTGAGTTTCAGAATCCTCTTTCTTTTCTTCCTCCTAGCCTTTTGTTTTCCGATTGACTGGAGGTGTCATCCAGTCGATACATAGCGATTTAACCCTCGGGAAACTTCCTCAGGGATTTTCAAGAACAAATACCCTCTTCTTTCTTACTTTTTTAGAGATGCCTCGTCGTCGTCCTGCTCCCGAGAATCCTCAGGCTGGTCCTTCGGGGTCGGGGAAATATAATGTAAAAGGCGATGAGCAGATCAATAGGTTTAGGGCCAAGTACGGCATTCCTCCGTGCGTAGACGTAGAGGATTTTGACCCGGTGGTGCATTCTCCTACCCTCGGGGCCGAGGATGCCATGCCCTTCTATACTAAGGCCATAATAGAGGGAGGAATTAGGTTTCCTTTACCCTCTTTGCTTCTTCAGTTCCTCTCTCATTTTCGCCTTTTCCCTGGGCAATGCTGCCTTAATGTCTTCCGAATAATCATGGGGGTCTTAGAGCTCAATAGGCACCTCGGGGTAAATAACGGGCTCAACGATCTCCTTTTCTGTTATTCCCTCCTTAGAGTCATGCCTCACCAACACTTCTACCTCAAAGCCAGGGACCCCTCCATGTACCTTGTAACCCATCTTCCCGACTCGGACAAGGGGTACAAGGACGATATCCTAATCTTCAAGGGATCTTGGCAGAGAGGTGTTGGTCCCGAGCACAATGACTTGTTATGCCCTCTGGAATGGAGAACGACAAGTACGTCGGTTCCTTTGGGTTTATTATTTCTTTCTCCGGACTTCCCATGTTCATGACAACTTTTTTGTTTGTGCAGATATTCCTGCTCGGGAAACAGCTCCTCCCCCTCAGTCGCTGGTGAACTTTGTCGACCTAATCACGGTTTGGAGATTCATGGGTGACAACGGGTTTGGCCGTGCTGCTCATATCCTGCTGAATTATACCCCCGGGTATAAGAAATTTTCACAGCTTCCGCAGCCTTTTGAGCCTTCGCAGTGGTCTGAACTCTTCGATCAGGCGGCGAGGCTAGAGGTTGAGGAAAATTTGGAGGAAGACCCAGATCGGGCTTCGGAGGCAGAGGTAGAGGGAGTTGCTGAAGAACTCGGAGTCAGAGAGGACGCTGTTCCTTCAGACGCCGAGGTGGGGACTTCGGGAGGAGACTTGTGGCCAGACTTCCAAATTCTTCAATCCTTAGACGCCGAGGACGCTCTCGAGGCAGCGATGTCCAACACCCCTCGCATCGATTTGGGGTTCCTTAGGCAGAGGCAAGCCCTCGCTGCCGGGAGGGGTCGAGGAACGACCGGCGGCACCCCCTCTGCGGGGACCAGCTCCACCCCATCCTCGAGGGCTCTCGGTCGGGGTCATGTGCGAGACCGGGATCCTCAGGTGGAGGAGGAGAGAAGGGTCAAACATCGGCATGATGGCCTTAGCCGAGGATCCAGGGCACCTCCCGCTCAGCAGCAAAGCGGGAGGGGCCGTGGATTACCCCCTGCTCCTCCACAACAGCAGCAGCAGCAACAGCCACGACAACAGCAACAGCAGCAGCAGACTCCTCCTCCCCTTCCGCCTACAGTGGAGGCCGCGGAGTGGAATCCCCGAGCCACTGATCACATGAACCGGGTGATCAGGGTCGATGATTCCATTTTGCTGGATCCTCATGTCGCCAATGCAGTGAGTGAGACACTGCATTTCGAGGCTGACATGGCGGCTCACAGGGGGCGATCAACCAACGTGTTGTTCCGCTCCATCATCCAGAATTCCCTGGTGGTGAGTTTATTTTTTCTTTGGTTCCTTCACTCTTGCTTTCCATTTTTGTGATAACACTTTTTCCTTCCTTTGCAGGCTACCCAGCAGATCTCCATTATTGCTGCTCGGTACCACGGGTCTAGGATGGACCTCCAGCGAGCCCGAGATCAGAAGGAGGAGGCGGAAGTGGCCCTCGCCCGGGCAATGGAGGACGTAGCTGCCAGGGATTCTACCCTGACGGGGCAGGCTGCTCAAATCGAGCAACTCCTCAAGGACACCGAATCGGCCAAGGTTGGCGCTGAAAAACTAAGTGCTGCCCTTGCCGATGCTGAGGGGAGGATTACCGAGCAAACGCAGCGGCTTTCTGCTGCGGAGGAGAGGGCCGTAGGCTCGGAGGAAAGCTGCCTGGCCCTTACCCAGGAGCTGGACCGGATCAGTGCCGAGGCACTGAACAGAAAATCGGAGGAGCAACTTCGGGAAGAGTTTGCCGATGATGTGCTTCCTGCTCTTGAAGAAAACAGTAAGGAGTTCTTCAAGAAATGGTGAGACGAGGCGCTCCAGTCTGCTGGGATCCCCTCAGACTCCCCGCTCTTCCAAATGCACAAGTATGTGCCCTCGGCAGAGATGACACGGGCCGAAGCGGAGGTTGCTGCCGAGGATGAGGCCCAATGCCGGTGCAAGTGTCGGCGGATCCGCCCGAGGTAGCGATCGTGAATTTGTCAGATGACGCCCCGTCGGACCTTGCTCCTGGTCCTCAGGTTGCCCAAGTTCTCCCTGTTGCCGAAGCACCTCTCCTGCCTGCTCCTGAAGCTTCTCAACCATTTTTTGCCGACTCGCCCTCGGCTGATGTTCTGGAGATGCCTGGAGCCAGATGATAGCCCCTTTTCACTTTTTTTGATTGTACCCCTTTTTTTTTTTTTGTAGCCTTTGGGGACACAAAGCCCCTTCTTCTTGAAATGAAACGAGTACTTCTTTCTGTTTCTGCGTATAGTAATTTTTTTTTTTTTTTTGAATTGTCTTCGGGCTGCTTGCCCAATCAAGAGGCTTGCTCTTGTGTTTGCTTCGGGGACAGGGAGTCCTTGAACTCTGTCCCCAGGGCCTTACCCTTGCAGGAGGCTTGCTCCTGTATTTGCTTCGGGGACAGAAGTCCTTGAACTCTGTCCCAAGGGCCTTACCCTTGCAGGAGGCTTGCTCCTGTATTTGCTTCGCGGACAGGAGTCCTTGAACTCTGTCCCCAGGGCCTTACCCTTGCAGGAGGCTTGCTCCTGTGTTTGCTTCGGGGACAGGAGTCCTTGAACTCTGTCCCCAAGGCCTTACCCTTGCAGGAGGCTTGCTCCTGTGTTTGCTTCGGGGACAGGAGTCCTTGAATTCGGTCCCCAGGGCCTTACCCTTGCAGGAGGCTTGCTCCTGTATTTGCTTCGCGGACAGGAGTCCTTGAACTCTGTCCCCATGACCTTACCCTTTATTTTTGTCGTTGGCAAGCACTTGAGGGAGAGAACACTTCAAAAGTAATATTTCTTTAGATTCATAACATTCCATGGTCGTATTACAAGTTTCCCATCCATGTCTTCTAATTTGTACGACCCGGCGCCCCCGATTGATATCACTTTGTAAGGGCCTTCCCAGTTAGGTCCCATTTTTCCCTCTATTGGATCACGGGTATTGGCCGTCACCCTTCTGAGGTCCAGATCGCCTATTCGGAATTCTCGCGCCTTGACCTTTCTGTTGTATAGTTGGGAAATCCTCTCCTGATACTTACTTATCCTCAAGGCGGCTGCCTCCCTTTTTTCTTCCACCAAATCCAAATCTAACCCCATTTGACGGTCATTCCCCCCTTCGTCGAAAGCTTGGGTCCTTATGGTCGGGAGCCCTACTTCGAGGGGTATGACTGCCTCCATTCCGTATGCCAGGGAGTACGGAGTTTCGCCTGTCGAGGACCGAGGGGTGGTCCTGTATACCCACAAAATGTTTAATAGCTCTTCGGCCCATTTTTCCTTGGCTTTCTCCAACCTCTTTTTGATCCCATTGATAATTGTCTTGTTGGAGGCCTCTGCCTGGCCGTTGGCTTGTGGATAGGCAGGGGTGGAGTAGAAGTTACGGATCCCGAGTTGCTCACAGAAAGACTTGAAACGCCCGCCGGTGAATTGAGTCCTATTATCCGACACCAGTGCCCGAGGAATCCCAAACCTGATGATTATGTTCTCTCAGACGAACTTTTTAGCATCTACGTCGCGGATATGAGTCAACGGCTCCGCCTCTACCCACTTGGTGAAGTAATCCGTGGCCACAATGAGGAATTTCCTATTTCCCGGAGCCTTAGGCAGGGGTCCAACCAAATCGAGCCCCCACTGGGCGAATGGCCAAGGGCTGGTCAGGGGGTGTAAGTCCCCCGCGGGTTGCCTGATTGCAGGGGAGAACTTCTGACACTGGTTGCACTTTTGGACGTATGCGCGCGCATCCTTTTGCATTTGCGGCCACCAATATCCCTGAGACATGATGCGGTGTGCCATAGATCGCCCCCCAGAGTGCCCCCCGCATATTCCTTCATGTACCTCATAAAGAAGGTCTTGTACTTGGTCTTCTTGGACGCAGAGCAAGTAAGGTCCTGAAAAAGACCTCCGATATAGTTTCTGATCCGGAGAGAGCCAAAATCTTGGAGCCTTGAGTTTTATCTTCCTTGCCTCCTTTGAGCACTCCGGGAGATCTCCTGTTGTCAGGAACCTGAGAAAGGGATCAATCCAACTAGGCGGCCTGTGTGCGTCCTGGATGACTAGTGCCTCGGGAGCATGGTCTATGTAGGATGTAGGAAGATATTCAATGGTGATCCTGCGCGACTGGGAGGAGTCTACTGCCGAGGCTAGACAAGCCAGGGCGTCGGCATGTGTGTTCTTGTCTCGGGGTACTTGTTTGATTTCAATCCGGCTGAACCTTTGGATTATGGTCGTCGCCTGGTGATGGTACGCCTTCATCCTAGGCTCCCTCGTTTCGAACTCTCCGTTGACTTGATTGACCACCAGCATAGAATCGCAATGCACGATCAAATCGGTAACTCCAGTCGCCTCAGCTAACCGAAGTCCTGAGATGAGTGCCTCGTACTCAGCTTCATTATTCGAAGCCTTGAATCCCAGCCGAACGGCCTGCTCCGCAATAATCCCATCTGGAGAGGTCAGCAAGACACCGATTCCGGACCCCTTACTATTTGACGAACCGTCCACACACAAAAGCCATAGCGATCCTTCAAAATTTGTTGGAGATGCTAAGTCGGGAGGAGGTGGTCCTTCTAGAACAGGATGCTCCCCCGAAAACTCAGCTATGAAGTCTGCCAATATTTGACCTTTTATCGCAGTTCGGGGTTTGAAATGAATGTCGTGCTCCCCCAACTCTACTACCCACTTGAAAATCCTTCCGGAGAGTTCCGCTTTCTTCAAAATTGCTTTCAAGGGCTGATCGGTTAGAACAGTGATTGGGTGCGCCTGGAAATAATGCCGCAGTTTCCTTGCAGTGGTGACCAGGGAGAGAACCAGTTTCTCTAGGGGAAGTTATCTTGTCTCTGCATCCAGAAGCGCCTTGCTTATGTAGTAAATCGGCTTCTGTCGGTGCTCATGCTCACGGATAAGTACCCCGCTTACCGCAAACTTAGAAACTGCTAAGTAAAGGAACAACATCTCCCCCTGGATGGGGACGGACAGGGTTGGAAGAGTCCTTAGGTATTCTTTGATCCCAGCCAGGGCGTCCTCGCACCCCTGGCTCCACATATTCTTCCCAGCACTCTTGATTGCTCCAAAGAAGGGTTTGCATTTATCCGAGGAGCGTGAGACAAAACAGTTAAGTGCAGCCAGCATCCCTGTGAGTTTTTGGACTTCTCGGACAGTGCGAGGGCTTCGGATGTCCAGGATTGCTTTAATCTGATCCGGGTTGGCTTCAATTCCTCGTTGACTAACCAGATATCCGAGGAATTTACCGGACTCCACTCCGAAAACGCACTTCGCCGCATTCAGCTTCAGCCCATATTCCCTGAGGGTGGAGAAGGTATCCGCCAAATCTGTCAGATGATCACAACACCATTTGCTTTTTACCAGCATATCGTCTATGTAGACCTCTATGGTGTTGCCGATCTGCCTTTTGAACATCCGATTCATCAGCCTCTAGTACGTTGCCTCGGCGTTCTTCAGTCCAAACGGCATCACTTTATAACGATAAACTCCCTTCGGAGTGATAAATGCCGTCTTTTCCTGATCCGGGGGATAAAGAGGGATCTGATGATATCCTGCTCGGGCATCCAGGAAGTCCATTCGTTCATATTCGGCTGTGGCATCTACAAGCTGGTCCACCTTTGGCAGGGGGTAGTCATCCTTGGGGCATGCCTTGTTCAGATCTGTAAAGTCTACGCAGACACGCCACTTCCCCCCTTTCTTCTTTGCGCACACCGTATTGGACAGCCATTCTGGGAACTGTATCTCTCGAATGGCGTCGGCCTTCAGGAGTTTGTCGATTTCCTCGTTGACTGCGCGTTGGTGTGATGCGGGGCCATGCGTCGTGGCCTCTGTTTGACTGGCTTGTGCGACGGGTCAACATGCAGCCTGTGAGTGATTATCTCGGGGTCTACCCCTGTCATTTCCATTTCGTTCCAGGCGAACACGTCTGTATTTCCCCTTAGGAACTCGATCATCTCCTCCTGTTCGGCTGCGGGCATCGAGGTCCCAACTAGGAAATACCTCTCTTCTTCTCCTTCTACCAAGGGCACCTTCCGGAGGTCTTCCACCGACCGCTCAGTTGGGTCTATCCGGGGGTCATCCATTCCTGGACGCCCGGACTGTAATTGCTATTTTTTCATAATCTCTTCCGGCGCTCGCCCCTTCTCCTGGCTGGATGCCCCGGCTCGAACGGCTGAATAAAAACAGTTTTTCGCGGACGCTTGGTCCCCCGGATCTCCATGATACCTTCTGGCGTGGCGAATTTTAATTTCTGGTGGAAGGTGGAATGCACCGCACCCAACGCATGCAGCCATGTTCGCCCCATAATCACGTTGTAGGGAGAGTCCGTATCGATCACAACAAACTCTGTGTCGATGATAAAGGGACCAGTGGCAACCGGCAATGTGATTTTCCCACGGGCAAGGCGAATGAGCCGTTGAACCCGATGAGGGTTGTCCTGACTTTGGTGAGGTCTTGGGGGCCAAAGCCCATCCGTTCAAAGTTTCGAAGTACATCACCTCCGAGGAGCTTCTGAGTCTATCAAAATTCTCTTGACATCGAATTTCCCTATCCTTAGGGTCAAGACAAGGGCGTCGTTATGGGGGGTCACACGCCTGTCAAATCCGCGTCGGAGAATGTAATGCCAAGCTCCACCCGTCCTGGCCCTTTTACTTGATGGCCCACATCACCCTCGGCTACCTTCCTCGTAAAAGCTACCCTCTTGAGGTCGGACTCGAGTTCCTGGACGTGGGGCGATCCGGGGACATATTATGATGACGTCTATGATGTTGTCCGGTTCCTCGTCGGGGCAAGGGCTCGTCTCTCTTCTGGCCTGGGCTCTATGTACTCTTTCAAATGTCCGTCTCGGACCAAGCTTTCCAAGAACGATTTGAACACCCTACAGCTTTCGGTGCGATGCCCGAAATCCCGGTGATAGGAACACTAACTTTTGATACACGGGTGGAGGGGTCGCCCTGCATCCTGGGCGGCATTTGAAGAACGGCTCGTGCTTGATTTTATGGAGCAACTTGAAGATGGGTTCCTTGAAAAACAGTGTGAACTCCTCTGGACGAAACCCCTGGAGGGTGGGGTAGCAATCCCTTTCGGGGAATATCTTCGCGCTCCTTCTCCTTTCTCTTAGATTGGAGGGCTCGGCCTTTGTTGCTTCCCATCTCGTCCTCAACCCTCGAGTACTTGTTGATCCGGGCCATCAGTTCCCCCATATCCGAGGGAGTCTTCTTGGTCAGGGATCGGTACAGGTCCGTGTCCCTCGCCAAGCCGAGCCGGAAAGATGCCGCTGCCATGACCCTCCGAGCAGCCTTCTACTCATTGACCTCTTCCCAGTATCGGATGGCGTACTGGCGAAGAGTCTCGGATTCCCTCCGTCTGAGGGTCAACAATGATCCAATGTCTTTGGGGCGCTTACTCCCGTAATGAATCGAGCCAGGAACTGCCTAGTCAATTCCTTCCAGGACCCAATACTGTTTGGGGGAGCGTCTCGAACCATTTCATCGCAGAGTCCCCCAAGCTCATAGGGAACACTCGGCAAAGAAAACCGGTGGTCCGAATGATAGAGGGACATCATCTGCTTGTACTGTCTGATATGGGCTTCGGGGTCGGACCGCCCGTCATAGGTTTTGAACCGCGGCACGACGAAACTTTCTTGAGACCTCCATCTCACCGATTTCCCTCGTAAAGGGTGTTTGTATGACTTCGTCCTCGGCCTCATCCTGGACAGTCTTACCCTTTCTCTCCTGGAGTCTAATCGGGCTCTGAGATCAACTTTTCCCTGACGGGATGCCTTCTGAAGTCCCTGAGTTCATTGGTAAGCCCCTCATTTCCCGGGCGTCGTGTGGATTGGGTTGAGTCCTCCTCGGATTCATCTCCCTTCCTCCGTCTAGACAAACCTCGTCGGAGGTCGTCCAGGGCCAATGGCCTTGCTTTCCTGGACTGGTTGTCATGATGATGTTCGCCGGCTCTGGGTCGCTTTGGGGCCCTAGAGCTTTCTGTTTTGTGGTCTAGGTGGTTTCTTAGATCCTTCGTTTCCGCCTCCAGGGCGGGAAGTCCACGGGAAAGGAATGAATCCCTCGACCCTCCGCCTGAGGCGGCAAACTCGTCGAGCCGGCTAAGGACGTTTACATTGTCCTTCTCTAGCTGACGTAATCTATCGCCAAATTTTTTTCAATCACCTCCGCCAGCTGACGAGCCAAGGGGGCTGATCCACATACTGGTTTGAGGGGTAACCCCTCTTGACCGAGTAGTAGAGGCACTTTTATTTCGTGTTGGTGTGATTCCTCCCTCCGTGATGACAGGGAGCTTGTAACTCGAGACTCCTGGGGGGGTTCTTTCCCTTTTTGTCGAGTGTTTCACCATGGTCATGTTCTTTATAGAGAGAAAACTAGGAAAACTAGTCGT
>CAUOFW020006613.1:0-74859 GCA_963454935.2 Ilex paraguariensis
AAAAGATTGACTATTTGGGATCGAAGATAGGTTTGATGTGGCATACAAAATTGCTGAGTGACCCATTAAAGGTTGATTTCTTTTTCAGCCTTCCTGAAACTGCTAGGCCAACAAGGGTGATGCGTGTGTTATGGGGTTCTATCTAACTCGTGCGTTAAATGTCTAATACCCGGCGCTGAGTCGTGAGAAGATGCTTCTGTATCAAGTCTATCTTTTCGAGGTGTCCCCAACAAATTCGGACCCCTATGGTGGGGTACAGAGGAATGAAATAAGTCTGGGTATGCCCCACCGATGCCTGGGATTGGGATGTCCCATAGCTCTGGAATTTCTACCTCTGAGGACAATTCTGCTTCATGTGACCCGGCTGGTGGCATATATAGCAAGTCCTCTGGCTTACCTGGTAGGTAGTCCTAAAGCGTCTCCTGCCCTGGGGGGATCATGTCTTCTTGAAGGTAATGCGTAAGAGGGGAGTGGGTAGGTTTGGAAAGCGAGGAAAGATTTCGTCGAGGTTTATTGGATTATTTGAGGTACTCGAGAGGGTTAGTATAGTTGCTTACCAGTTGGGGTTATCGCCAAATTTATCAGGTGTTCACGCGGTATTCCATGTCTTCATGCTCATACTCCAGAAGTATATCCCATATTTGACATATGTGGTGGATTTGGCGCGAGCTAATTGTTGATGCAAATGAGACCTTCAAAGAGGGACCGGTGCATATTATGGATAGCCAAGAGCAGGTTTTACAAGGCAAGACCGAGAGGCTGGTAAAGGTGTTGTGGGTAGCATCAAGGTGTGAAAGAGGTGACATGGGAGCATGAGGACGTTATACATACCATTTATCTGTTTTTGTTTGAAGATGGAGGTACATACTTATAGTTATTTAGTATTATATAAATGTTTCATAGCATGTGGTTGAATGTATATGTGTGTATGAATTTCGAGGACAAAATTCTTTTAAAGGAGGAAGAATGTAAAACTCAGGTAATTTTGAAACTTTTATGATAAAGGCAAAACGATTAGTTGTCGCTACAGTACAGGTTGAAAATGTAAATTTTTCTAGAACTCGGATTATGAAACGGATCTCACCGTTGGATTCATCTCGTAAAATCTAGCCACCTTGTAGATTTTTGTCAAATTTTGAGACATTTGAATTTTTTACGTTTTAGGAGGCGATCGGGTGTCGTGTGATCTCATAAACAAACCTGAAAATTAAATTTTAAAAATTAGATAATAATTTAAATTTAGTTCAAATAAAATATTTTGAACTTGAACTAAAGACAATTTAATCGATTCAAGTCAAAATCGGACCCGAGAAAGAAGAATGTGTGGCAAAATGAGGACCAAACATTTAAAATGTATAAATAGAAAAAAAATCAGATTTCTCACTATATCCATTAGATTATTCGAAAAATCAAAAGAAGAGAGGGAAGTCTCATATTCTCTCTACAATATACGTCTTTACATTGTTCGAATCGACTCAAGCCAAGAACGAAAATTGTTCTTCTCGTTGAGAGCTATTAAACGATTCTAAGAATATTAGATTTGGATAAAATTTCAAGGACAAAGTTTTGGAGAAAGCCTGTATTAGAGCTTATTTTTTTGGTTCTTGGAGCTTTTTACTGTTGTTTTACGCTTCAAGAGGTAGAGTTTTTTTTCCTAAGTAGGTTTATTTTCAACCTAAGATTGTTATATGGAATTGATAGAGTGTTAGAGTTGAAATCTCATGTATAGCACTTACCTATTGTTATTAAATTGATGAAATGAGTATTGAGAATGAGTAAAATCAATTCTAGCATAAATTGATACTTAGAAATTGGTAGCTCGAAATTTCTTGAAAAATTGTGTTATATGGGCATGCTATGTGTTTATATTATCCCTATGTGAATTAAGTATGTTAATTGCGTAAGATTATATTATAACATGTTAAGAAATTGTTGTTGGGAATAAATGTTTATATATGCTTGATGATGTATTGACATTAAGATGATATATGGTGATTATATGCTCATGATATAATTGACCATGGAAATGTTGTAAACTGATTGAATTAGTTCATATGGAGCTCATCAAATATTAAACATGATATTAGTATTGCAATTGTACATTATATTGCATATGCACGGAGACATTGCATTTATGGCATTAGACATGAGTGTGAGTGCGTGTGTGTGTGCATGGTTGTCATCAAACGCCACTCTTGGTGAATGATGCGTGAACTCGGTACAGTTGGATCAAGGTTTGATTGAGTCGCATAGATTGCATTGAAAATTGAGTTAGCATGAGGGGCTAAACTATCTCTCGAGTGCAAGACTCAGTGACTTCGAATACACACTCTGTTGGTATTGAGTTTATAAAGTGTGTCGGCATATGCGAAACTGTTGGTGAAAGTTCATAGATGTTGTGTCGGTTGGATGATCATTGGTGGAAGTCCGTAAATACCAACCCCAAAAAGATTCGGAAATTTAATGGTCATTGGATGTGTAACATCAATGGCGAGGGGCTTGAAATGTCCGAAGTAACACACATGACATTTGCATGTGTTGAGGGAGTCGATGAAGGTTTAGGTTGAAGTGTATGAGTAAATATCATCTCATATCATGGTATGACATGGTGATTTCTAACATTCAATTGCATATTCTTGATTGGAATGTTGTTGCTGGTTGAATTGTACATGTGAACATTTCATATGCATATTGCATGAGAGTAGTCTCTTTAGGAGATACCCTATTAAGCATGACTCACCCTTTATGGGATAACATTTCAAGTCCGGAGTATACACTAGTGGACAACTGTCATTCGGGCCCTCAAGGATGAAGAATAGTCGAATGTGGCTTTATCCCATGTTTATGTAAAACTATTATAAAAATGAAGTTTTTGGCATGTAATTGTATGAAGTAGATTGTAATTGAACTCATATAAACCATGTTTTATGTAAAAACTTAATGTTATGTGAGTTTGGGTTGGTGTAGCACAATGTTGGAATGGATCAGGATTGAAAACGGTTGAAATGGGCAAAATTGGGCACACCTACCGGTAGAATTTTTAGCTTTTCTACCAATAGATGCAGTCCAGTAGTCAGGTTCTACAGTAAATCGTCATTTCTAGCCGGTAGAACATTTCCAGTAGGGTTCTCCTATCGGTAGAACGTCAAGTTTCCTACTGGTATAAGAATTCTAGAAGGTCTCTTCTGCTGGTAGAACAAGAACAACTTCTACCGGTAGGTTTTCTCAAAATTCTTAAAAACTAAAGTCCAGTGTACAACTTCTACTGGTAGAACTCTGAACACTTCTACCGATAGATTTTCTTTAAACTTTAAAATTTTCAAATGTTTTACTAAGCCTTCGGGGCATTAATTCCTTGTGCTCATAGAGGTTATATGAGATATTAATGACTATAAATTGATGTATAAATGACCACAAATTGGTAAATGATAGAGTGTATAAAGGTTATCCGTGTGGGTTGTGATCCGATTAAGGGGATGCT
Source organism: Ilex paraguariensis (assembly GCA_963454935.2). Taxonomy (NCBI): domain Eukaryota; kingdom Viridiplantae; phylum Streptophyta; class Magnoliopsida; order Aquifoliales; family Aquifoliaceae; genus Ilex; species Ilex paraguariensis. The sequence goes on from CAUOFW020006613.1 coordinate 3,482, forward strand.
CTTGGCGTGATATTGGGTTATGCGATAATCACGGGTATTTTTACGAGTTGATGAGTGATTAATAGTTGTTAAAGGACCCTCAGTTTTAGAGGCGTCACAACTTGGTATCAAAGCCTTGGTCCTTGATTTACTTAAGGCTTACGAGGCATGAATTTAGACCATTGCATCCATTGTGCATTATATGTTATGTGCTTTAAATACTAAATGTTATGTGTTGTATGTTATGTGAACAATTTGCATGATTGAATGTGTATGGAAAAGAGCCACTAGGGTTAGAGAACATAACTGTGGGAGTCGGAAAAAGAATGAACGGGATGGTTGAGGGTGTAGATGCCTATTAGTGGGTGGCATATGCTCTACTAGTGTGATAGAGAGAAATCTCAAAGTTTGAACTTGATCCCTATTTTGGGATACTAAGTTAGTGCTCTATTGATATTTGACATGTGTGCAGATGGCAAATAGAGGAAGAGGACGCAGTCGAGACGGTGGAAGGAACAACAATCAACCACCACCGACTTTTGACCAACAAACCTTTGTGGAGGCTATTGACACTATGGTGGCTACATTTGCACAACCTAGCGCCAATGTGGGTCAAGGAGGCTTAATTAACCTCCAAAAGTTCAAGGCACACAAGCCTTCGACTTTTATGGAATGGGTGAATTTGATGGTGGACGACCATTGGTTCCAATAAGTTGACAAGATCTTAGAGGTTATAAAGATCACTTCCAATACCACTAAAATAAGACTAGCTGCATTCCAGTCAGAAGGAGAGACCCATCTATGGTGGGATTGGGCAAAGGCCTCGAAGAACTTAGAGGTGATGACATGAAGAGAGTTCCGGAAGCTCTTCACGGGCAAATACTTTCCATCGGTTGTTCGACACTCGAAAGTCCAAGAGTTCTTGGTTTTCAAACAAGGGACTATGACGGTGATGAAATATGTGGCTAAGTTCACTAAATTAGCTAGTTTTTCCAGTGACTATATGGCCACAGACATGACCAAAGTGAGGAGGTTTTAGGATGGTTTAAAGTTGTTTATTCGGGGGAAGATTGTAGACCACTGCCTACAGAATTTGGAATTGATGGTCGAGAGGGCTATGACCATTGAGAGAGAGGTCGATGACGCAAGAAGCATTTGAAAAACGGGTGATAAAGATAAGAAGAATGAGGGTCAATCCTCTTCTTCTAGTTTAGGGAAGAAGAAAAAGACTTCTACCTCACAAGGGTTACAAGGAGAGGGTCGCGGCTATCAAGACCAAGGTCAATCCTCCCATGGTGGGAGAAGCTTGAGGATTACCTACCAGGCAGGCCAGATGACTTGTTATATATATCACCAGCGGGGTCACGTGAAGCGGGATTGTCCTCAGAGGCAGGGATCCAAGAGTTATGGGACATCCCAGTCTCCTAGCATTGGTGGGGGCACACCCAGACTTATTTCATTCATTCTTACCCCACTATGGGGGTCCGAATTTGGTTAGGGACACATCGAAGAAGGTGGACTTGATACATAAGTGTCTTCTCACAGCTCAGAGCCAACAGAAGAGTTAACGTCAACAAACGGCTGCAATCTTTAGAGTTTGAGATGGGGGATCATGTCTTCTTGAAGGTGATTCTTAAGAGAAAAGTGGTCAGGTTTGGGAAGCGAGAAAAATTGTCGTTGAGGTTTATCAGGCCCTTCAAGGTACTCGAGAGGGTTACCGGTTGGTCTTATTGCCAAATTTATCGGGTGTTCACGCGGTGTTCTATGTCTCCATATTCTGGAAGTACACCTCAGATCCGACACATGTGGTGGATTGGGGTGAGCTAATTGTTGATGCGCTTGAGACCTTCGAAGAGGGATTAGTGTGTATCATGGATAGTCGAGAGTAAGTTTTGCAAGGCAAAACAATGAGGCTGGTAAAGGTGTTATGGCAACACCGAGGTGTGGGGGAGGCGACATAGAAACATGAGGACACTATATGTATCAGTTATCCATTCTTGTTTGAGGATGAATGTTTATTCTTGTAGTTATTTAGTATTATATAAATGTTGCATATGTATGTGGTTGAATGTGCATGTGTGTGTGAATTTTGAGGACAAAATTCTTTTAAGGGGGAAAGCATATAAAACCCAGGTAAATTTGAACTTTTTATGTAAACGGGCAAAACGGTAATTTGTCGCTACAGTATAGATTGAAAATCCAAATTAAAAATCCAAAACATTTTTTTTTTTTGGTTGGGGGTATTAGTAGTTTACATCTATTCTATTTTTTCCCAGGTCAAGGAACGTCTTTTTTTTCTTTTTGGTTATGCTCTATGAAATTGTGCCTGAAATGAGATGAATTGTGTTGGCCCTTTGACGAGGGATCTGTTGGTTGCTTGATGTTTTTAGTTGTATTGGGCATGTGGAATTCTGGATGCATGCTTCTTTTTTTTTTTTTCAACATTCTGACATTCAATAGGTGGCGGAAGATCGCAAACAAACTATGTATTGGTTGCAAACAAACTGTTACTTTTCTATAACAATGATGTATGGTATTTCACAGAATTGTCTTAACTTTGTATTTAAAGTTCAAACAACAGTTTTCCCTGTCCTTAACTTCAAGCATGTCTATATTTTGGCCACCAATATTTTTCTAGTTTTAATTTAGTTCTAAATGGTATCTGAAAACGTTTTTGCTACTGTGAGAAGAAGTGTGACTTCAACCCCTCAACCCCTGGCTGCTCCTTCAAGTATAAGTGACTTTGATTTATGTTTAAAGTCTCAAAAATTAAAACCACTTATGCATCAGATTTTTTTAGCACCTTTGAATGGTGATTTGACAGTGGAGGAGTTTATTAACTTTGGTGTATGGATTTGGATAGCGCGAATGTTTCTAGATTTGGTGTATTTATTATAGTTTGAATATTCTCTTGTTGTATTTGCATTCACGTTTTACTGTTGTTTACTCCACTCAGAATCAAGGAAGTAGCAAAGCAACAATGCTCTAACATTACATATATACTTGGCAAAATAGGATTTAATATGTTAGATTTTTCTTAAGGAGAGTCACCAATTTATGGACTTTGGTTTAACTTGGGTTTTTTTGGGTCGGGCTTTGTTCATTATTTGGTTTCCAAATTAACATTGGATTTGATGATGCCTAAAATAAATTCCAAGTGTTAGCTCAGGAGTTCAGCTCAGACCAAGAGGTCAGACATATTAACTGAGGTCAGAAGACAAGGGTTGAATGTCTCTTGAAGCAAGACAGCGACTGGATAACCACGAAAGGTTCATAAAGCGTTAGGAAGTTATAATCAAGGCACCTAATCTCAACCAACCAAGATCTTCTCCTAGAATTAAGGAGAACCCCACGAAATAAGGGCAAGAATCTCGGCCAGGATCCCCTTTAGCAGGGAATGACCTTATAAATGCAATGTAACGTCTCCTAATAGGAAAAAAGAACCCTAGAGGCTAGAAAGGCAAAAGAGCCATTGTAACCTTGTAATGGTGATTATTAAAAAAAAAAGAGCAAGAGCCTCCATTTCAGAGTGGACTAGCCGGACTCTCAAGCTGGTGAACCCCTATAATGTTGTTGTCTTAACTTCCAAAGTCCTGGATATTATTGCATTATCTTAGCAATCTAATGTAATCCTAGTTCATCTTTTGTAAAAGTGCGTTAACGCCATCAATTTGGCGCCGTCTGTGAGAACGACTGTTCCTGTTACAAATAAAGTTGATTTTTTAGTGACTGATGGTATCAACGCGAAACATGTGTCGAAGTCAGACCAATTCTCTACAAATGCAAGATCAATAGGAAGTCGCAAATAGCAGACAACCCGAAAATGCGCAAGAAGCCGATTCCCCCATGGGGGGCCTTCCCATGAATAATGAGATGGAGGTCATTCGTCTTGTTAATGAACGTCTGATAAAACAGAACGAAGAGCTCTTAAAGTTCCTACAACGCCCACAGGAGGCGTGACCGACCCAAGGAGACCAGAATAATCCACCACCAAGGGAGCAATCATATCTCGACCCCCTTAGAGAAGTTAATGAGGTGAGAGAGAATAGCCAGACCTTGGGGCAAGAACCTCGCCTACCCCTTAGGAATGGTCACAACGAGGAAGTGCAAAGTCAGTATAAGAAATGGGAGAGAAATGACTTCTTCCCTTATCAACAGGAGAAAAGAGAACACCAATGGAAGCAAAGTTTCAAAGACATCCAGCAAGAACTCAGTCAAATGAAGGAGGCAGTGAAGAGCAAGGCCCCAGTCATTATAGATGTCTTGGTGCAGCAAACTGAATCCTCATTCACTGCTGGGGTGCTGCACTTCCTTCTCTCACTTAAATTCAAAATGCCGCAGGTGAATGCTTTCGATGAGACAAAAGATCTCGTGGACCATTTCAAGACCTACAAAAACCAAATGGAGTTGCATGGATATCAAGATTCAGTGAGATGTAGGGCCTTTGCTATCACCCTGAAGGGCTCAGTCTTAGGATGGTTCAACAGACTCCCCCCCAGCCTGGATTTCCTCTTTTAAAGAGCTGTCAATCTCGTTTGTGTCCCACTTCATCGGAGCTCAGACCTATAGAAAACTGAGCTACCATTTGTTAAATGTGAAACAGGGACCTGATGAGAACCTATGGTCTTATGTCCAACGGTTCAACTCAAAATTCTTGAAGGTGGATGTCCCAGACGAAAAATTTGTTATTACAGCCTTCATAGCAGGTCTAGGAGTTCAGTTAAAAGATCTTATGTTTTCCATCTCAAAAAAATCTCAGGCCAGTATGACAGAGGTGCTTGCCAAAGCAGAAAAGTACATAAATAGTGAGGAAGCTCTCCTCTCCAAGGTCGGGGGCTCTTCGCCGAGAAAAAAGAAAGGGAAAGAAGAAAATAAGAGAGAACGAAGTCCCAGAAAGGAAGGAGAACGTGACAGGTCTCCAAGAAGAGACAGAGAGCGTTCCTCGAAGAGAAGAAGAAACGTCAGGGATCACCTCGACCCTCCACAACCAGAGCTACAACCAAGGTATGCACCCTGACAGCTTACCCCTCTGACTGCTACGGTGTCTTTAATACTGTATGAGGTGCAAAGTTCTTCTTCATTCCAACATCATAAATCCTGACCTTCGAATCTACTATACCTAGGCAACAATTTCACTCAAAGCTGCGTTTGCTTTTCAAGGTCAGCTACGTAGGCCAGCAAATAGAAGCTCCTTAAGGGTAAGACTTTAGGTACTCATTGTCTTATATTTCATTGTAGAGGAAAAGAGGCAAAGACAAAGATGAATAGTGTGGAAGATGAACAGGAAGTTTTGAACGGTTTTGTGATAGCCGTTTGAGCATTTAAGGCTTGAAAGACATGGGATGAAGCATGCGCGGGAACCAAGGGAGTCATGATTGCTGTAACCATAAAAAAACTCTTCCCATGTGCATCTCACATGCGAACTAAGGTCAACTAGGTGCAGGTCTGGTCCAAGGTGAAAACAGCTCAGCCCATGACCAAGCTTGCTTGGGCCAAGTGCTGGGGGGGGGGGGGGGCAACTGATGATGCCTAAAATAAATTTCAAGTGTTAGCTCAGGAGTTCAGCTCAGACCGGGAGATCAGACATATTAACTGAGGTCAGAAGGTAAGGGCTGAATGTCTCTTGAGGTAAGGCAACGGCTGGATAACCACGAGAGGTTCCTAAAGCGTTAGGAAACTATAATCAAGGCACCTAATCTCAACCAACCAAGATCTTCTCCTAGAATTAAGGAGAATCCCACGAAGTAAGGGCAAGAATATTGGCCAGGATCCCTCTTAGTAGGGAATGACCTTATAAATGCAATGTAACGCCTCCTAACAGGAAAAAAGAACCCTAGAGGCTAGAAAGGCAAAAGAGTCATTGTAACCTTGTAACGGCGATTATTAAAAAAAAAAAGAGCAAGAGCCTCCATTCCAGAGTGGACTAGCCAAGCTCCTAAAGTGGTAAACCACTATAATTCTGTTGTCTTAACTTCCAAAATCCTGGATATTATTGTATCATCTTAGCAACCTAACGTAATCCCAGCTCATCTTTTGTAAAAGTGCGTTAACGCCATCAGGATTAATCTCTATTAACTTTTCTTGCACCCTGTTTAAACCACAAAGTGTTCAAAGGTATGCTAGTAAACTATCACATAGTTTGTGTTTGGGAGCTGTGAATATGTCTGTTTGTGCCTTTTTTAAGTTTTTTGATGACAAGTTTGAGGAAAAAACTAGTTGGCTTGATGACAATGATACAACAAGGGTTGATGGGGTTTAAGCCAAACGTTAAAGGGTCTTGAGAAATTTATTGGATTTAAGGTAGGAAACCTCAATTCTTATAATTTCTTGCTCCTATTTATAGTTTCCTTCATTCCCCCGCAGGGCTCTAAGAACATTTGCAATTAGTGGCAACTGTTCTAACCACTACAACCAACACCAATATATCGTTTCTTTTTTATTTTATTTTTTTTGAATTTGAATTATCTATCTGTATTGAGTACTAGTAGACCTGTGAAAGAAGATAAGACAATCTAAAACATTCTGTGTTAGTCCATCAATAATTGTGTTACTTTCGTAGTTGTCCTCTCTTAATAGAAAAGTAGCCTCTCGTTTAGTACTACTTGATTTTTATATTTTATTTTTTTTTGTTTGTGATAAGTAGTACTATTTGAGTTAATGGAATTCATTGGAGTATAACTCGTTTATTTTAATTCGTAGATGGCAGGTGGAATATCTGTATCTTAGATGTATTAAGTCTGTAATTGGCTATAGTGTGGACGAGAGAATAGATGATGCGTAGGGAGAAAGTAGACGAAGCATTTGGAGGATAGATATTTTTTATTGGAATAAGTTATACCTCTCTTATGCTTAGATATGAAATTATTGGATTATATTAAGTTTTAAAAGATTGAAGCATCTGTTATATCCAAGACCAAGTCAGAGATATTCTGGTAATTTGGAATCATAAAACTGATAGAATTTATTATGTGGAATTGATTTGTACCACATACATAGAGTTATTTGACAATTCAATCTTAGACCAGTTATAAGTCCGAGCGAGTCCTATAAATTGAAATAATATTGTATTTTAACTTGTCATACTAATTTTGTCCAATTTTACCCTTGAATATCCAAAAGAAACTTGCTTTAGAGTTTAATACGACATTCAATCTATCTTTGATGGAAACTGTCAAAGGCTATATGGATCTAGTGTATCTTGTGTATTTGTAATCCGCGCATACCTCCCGAAAGACCAAAATACTTTATGATATCAAAAGATCAAACAAAAATGAGTACATATATTCTTGGAAAAAGTAAAAAAATCACTTATCAAAGACGAATTCAGAGAGAATCCACATAGTTAGTTTGAATATCTTTATAAAGAATCAATTAATGCACCAATAAGCAAGAATGATATAGTACCTATATATTGACCCCAATGTGGGGGAGCAGAAAAAGACTAAAATTAAAAAGTAAAGAAATATATAGTAACATGTGATTTAGCAGAAAATTTTATTCTTGAAATCAGGGGCGGATAATGCTTTGCTTTTTCATTGCTTTTATTTGTGTTACAGTTTTATATTATTTCGCAATGAGTAACATGTTTATGAGTTTTTTTTTGGTTAACTCTTAGGGTGAAAGTAAAATTACTTACAATTGACTTGTAGTTAATTTCTATTTTTATGCTACATATTTTATTATTATTATTATTATACAACTATTGATTGATGAGTTTCAACTGTTTTTCTTATCGAATTTGCTAGTTGCATCTTTTAATAATAAGGTTTGGAATATAGTTTGAAAAATACTGTATAATATTAATCATTGGTTGCTTAATCGAAATAATGATCGATGGGTGCCTAATTTTCAATAGTATTGATGATAAAAGCTATCATTCTGATGCCTAAAGTAAATCTCAAGTGTTAACTCAGGAGTTTAGCTCAGACTGGGAGGTCATCCATATTAACTGAGGTCAGAAGGTAAGGGCTGAAGGTCTCATGAGACAAGGCAACAGCTGGATAACCACGAGAGGTTCCTAAAGCGTTAGGAAGCTATAATCAAGCACCTAATCTCAACCAACCAAGATCTTCTCCTAGAATTAAGGAGAACCCCACGAAATAAGGGTAAGAATCTCGGCCAAAATCTCACTGAATAAGGAACAGCCCTATAAAAACTATGTAATGCCCCCAGGGAGGGGAGAGGACTTTACAGACAAAAACTAGTCATTGTATTCTTGCAATCATCATTATTGAAAGACAAGGAGTAAGAGTCTCCATTAAAGAGTGTATTAGCCGAGCTCCTGAGCTGATGAACCACTATACTTCTTCTATGTTAATCCTCCCAGCCCCTAGAAAAATATTTCTTTAATTATCACAACATCATCACTGCAAAGCATAATTACGATTCATTACTCATACAATTTGGTTTACACCATCAGTTTGGCATCGTCTGTGGGAACGACTGTTCCTGTTACAAATAAAGCTGATTTTTCAGTGACTGATGGTATCAACGCGAAACATGAGCCAAAATCAGACCAATCCTCTATGGATGCAAGATCAACAGGAAGCCGCAAATAGCAGACAACCTAAAAATGCGCAAGAAGCAGATCTCCCCATGGGGAGCCTTCCCATGAATAATGGGATGGAGGCCTTTCGTCTTGTCAATGAACGTCTGATAAAACAAAACGAAGAGCTCTTAAAGCTCCTACAACGCCCACAGGAGGCGCGACCGGCCCAAGGAGGCCAGAATAATCCACCACCAAGGGAGCAACCGCATCTCGACCCCCTTAGAGTAGTTAATGAGGTGGGAGAGAATAGCCAGACCTTAGGGCAAGAACCTCGCCTACCCTCTAGGAATGGCCACAACGAGGAAGTGCAAAGTCAATGTAAGGAAGGGGAGAGGAGCGACTTCTTCCCTTATCAACAGGAAAGAAGAGAACATCACTGGGAGTAACGTTTCAAAGACATCCAACAAGAGCTCAGCCAGATGAAGGAGGCAGTAAAGAGCAAGGCCCCAGTCACTATGGATGTCTTGGTGCAGCAAACCGAATCCCCATTCACTGCTGGGGTTCTATACTTCCATCTCCCACATAAATTTAGAATGCCGCAGGTGGATGCTTTCGATGGGACAAAAGATCCCGTAGATCACCTCAACACCTACAAAAACCAAATGGAGTTGCATGGATATCAAAATACAGTGAGATACAGTGTCTTTGCTATCATCCTGAAGGGCTCAGCCTTAGCATGGTTCAACAGACTCCCTCCAGCCTCGATTTCCTCTTTTAAAGAGTTGTCAATCTCGTTTGCATCCCACTTCATCGGAGCTCGGACCTATAGGAAACCGAGCTACCATTTGTTAAATAAGAAATAGGGACCTGATGAGAACCTATGGTCTTATGTCCAACGGTTCAACTCAAAATCCTTGAAGGTGGATGTTCTAGACGAAAAATTTGCTATTATAGCCTTCATAGCAGGTCTGGGAGTTCAGTCAAAATATCTTATCTTTTCCATCTGAAATAACCCTCAGGCTAGTATGGCAGAGGTGTTTGCCAAAGCAGAAAAGTACATAAATGGTGAAGAAGTGCTCCTCTCCAAGGTCAGGAGTTCTTCGTCGAGAAACGAGAAAGGGAAGGAATACAAGAAGAGAGAACGAAGTCCCAGAAAGGAAAGAGAACGAGGTAGGTCTCCAAGAAGAGACAGAAAGCGTTCCCCAAAAAGAAGAGAAAATGTTAGGGATCACCTCAGCCCTCCACAACCAGAGCTACAACCGAGGTATGCACCCCGGCAGCTCACTCCTCTAACTGCTACGGTGTCTCAGATACTGTATGAGGTGCAACATGAGAAGTTCTTAAGGTGGCCACCCCAGATGAAAGTAGATCCGACAAAAAAGGATCCTACGAAGTATTGTGACTTCCACAGAGACCATGATCATCACACCGACGACTGTATCCAATTGAAGAAGGAAATAGAATTTCTACTCCAGCGAGGGCAGCTGAGGCGCTATATGGCCAATGATAATCAAAATTGAGCTCTCCCACCTCCACCCCCTCAACGTCAAGCACCAGAGCCACACCAGCAACCTATGGGGGAGATTAGAATGATATCTGGAGGATTTGCCTGAGGAGAAGGGTCCAGCTCTGCCAGAAAGGCCCACTTGCGAAAAATCAGAGCCACAGAAGCTCCCGAAGTATATACTGTGTCTAAGTCTCCATGCTTAGACACGGCTATCACTTTCTCAGTCTCAGATCTGGAGGGCTACCAACATCCCCATGATGACCCTTTGGTGGTAACAGTTGTGGTGGCCAACAGGATTGTCCATCGTATTTTGATTGGCAATGGCAGCTCGACAGACATTATTTTTGCTTCTGTTTTCGATAAAATTGATATAGGAAGGGAAAAGCTTGAACCAGTAAGTGCCCACCTATTGGGACTCTCAGGAGAAAGGGTGCTGCCCCTGGGGTTAATCCAAATTATCTTGACCTTAGGTGACGCAACCTGTCAGACTACAATAACTATGAAATTCCTAGTGGTTGATACACCTTCAGCATACAATATGGTCATTGGAAGACCCTCGCTAAATTCTATAAGGGCTATTCCCTCTGCCTATCACCTTGTAGTGAAGTTTCCAACAGAAAAGGGAGTTAGAGTGGTCCGAGGAGATCAGCGCATAGAACGGGAATGCTATATGGCATCCATGAGAAATAAGGAGGTTGAGAGCATCCAATTGGATGAGCTTGACATGAGGGATGAACTCGAGACCAGGCCAATACCATTAGAAGAGCTGGAACTTGTTCAAATTGATGAGGAGCCAGAGCATCTTGTTTACGTTGGATTCAAGCTGAGCAACGAGATTAAGGATCTCCTCATCCAATTCTTGAAAAGGAACAAGAATTTTTTTGCATGGAAGCATGAGGACATGAAAGGGATTGATCTTTCTGTCATCACTCACAAGCTCAGCGTGAATCCAACTTGTAAGTCCGTTAAGCAGAAGAGGAGGAGCTTCGCCCCGGAGCGTCAAAAAGCCCATCAATGAAGAGGTCAACAAGCTCCTTCATGCGNTTGTTTACGTTGGATTCAAGCTGAGCAACGAGATTAAGGATCTCTTCATCCAATTCTTGAAAAGGAACAAGAATTTTTTTGCATGGAAGCATGAGGACATGAAAGGGATTGATCTTTCTGTCATCACTCACAAGCTCAGCGTGAATCCAACTTGTAAGTCCGTTAAGCAGAAGAGGAGGAGCTTCGCCCCGGAGCGTCAAAAAGCCATCAATGAAGAGGTCAACAAGCTCCTTCATGCGAAAACCATTAGAGAAGTGGATTACCCAGTCTGGCTAGCCAATGTAGTCCTAGTCAAGAAGACAAACGACAAATGACATCTTTGCATTGACTTTACAGACCTCAACCGTGCTTGCCCGAAAGATAGTTTTCTTTTACCCCGGACAGATTTGATTGTAGATGCCACTGCGGGGGATGAGCTCCTCAGCTTCATGGATGCCTTCTTTGGGTTTAATTAGATCAGGATGGATCCCAGTGACCNTGACATCTTTGCATTGACTTTACAGACCTCAACCGTGCTTGCCCGAAAGATAGTTTTCCTTTACCCCGGATAGATTTGATTGTAGATGCCACTGCGGGGGATGAGCTCCTCAGCTTCATGGATGCCTTCTTTGGGTTTAATTAGATCAGGATGGATCCCAGTGACCAAGAGAAGACCTCATTCATAACTGAGCAAGGAACATACTGCTATCAAGTGATGCCTTTCGGGTTAAAAAATGTAGGAGCCACTTACCAGCGCCTGGTGAATAAGATGTTTCAAAAATAGATTGGGACCTCCATGGAGGTCTATATTAACGACATGATGGTCAAGTCACTGAAGGCAGAGCTCCACATTGGACACCTAGCAGAGTCGTTTCAAGTCCTAAGAGAATACAAGATGAAGCTCAACCCAACTAAGTGTGCCTTTGAGGTGTCAGCAGGAAAATTTATGGGCTTTATAGTTAATAGCAGAGGGATAGAGACTAACCCAGAAAAGATAAAAGCAGTGTTGGATATGCAGCCTCCCTCCGACACGAGAAAAATACAGCGTTTAACTAGGAGAATAGCTGTCNACAAGATGAAGCTCAACCCAACTAAGTGTGCCTTTGGGGTGTCAGCAGAAAAATTTATGGGCTTTATAGTTAATAGCATAGGGATAGAGACTAACCCAGAAAAGATAAAAGCAGTGTTGGATATGCAGCCTCCCTCCAACACGAGAAAAATACAGCGTTTAACTAGGAGAACAGCTGTCCTGAGTCGTTTCGTTTCCAAATCAAGCGACAAGTGTCAGCCCTTCTTTCAAGTCTTAAAGAAAGCCTTTCAATTGGATGCTCGGTGTGAAAAAGCTTTCAAAGCATTGAAAGAATACTTGAGCTCCCCACCTGTCTTGGTAAGCCCATTAGAATGAGAAGTACTTACCCTTTACTTGGCTGTCTCGAAGTTCTCAACTAGCACAGTGCTAGTAAGGGAGAAGGATAGAGCTCAGCAACCAGTTTATTACTGCAATAGAGCTCTGACGGGGGCAGAAGAAAGATATCCTAAAATGGAAAAACTCGTTTTAGCCTTAATGACAACCANTTGAGCTCCCCACCTGTCTTGGTAAGCCCGTTAGAAGGAGAAGTACTTACCCTTTACTTGGCTGTCTCAAAGTTCTCAACTAGCACAGTGCTAGTAAGGGGGAGAAGGATAGAGCTCAGCAACCAGTTTATTACTACAATAGAGCTCTGACGGGGGCAGAAGAAAGATATCCTAAAATAGAAAAACTCGTTTTAGCCTTAATGACAACCATTAGGAGACTTAGACCCTACTTCCAGGCTCATACTATCGAAGTCCCAACAGATCAACCTATGAAGTAGGTGTTGCACAAGTCAGAATCTTCGAGGAGACTGGTTAAATGGGTCACTGAACTTAATGAGTTTGACATTANTTTTAGCCTTAATGACAACTATTAGGAGACTTAGACCCTACTTCCAGGCTCATACTATCGAAGTCCCAACAGATCAACCTATGAAGTAGGTGTTGCACAGGCCAGAATCTTCGAGGAGACTGGTTAAATGGGTCATTGAACTTAATGAGTTTGACATCAGGTACAAGCCAAGGACAACCATTAAGGGGCAGATATTGACAGATTTCATTGCAGAATTCACAACTGGAATACCTGCAGAGACAACGCAGTTAGTACTTGACCTCCCCACGTGGGAACTTTCGTTAGATGGAGCTGCCAATGCTTAGGGTAGTAGAGCTGGTTTGATTTTGACTTCCCCCGATGAGATAGATGTTGAATACGCACTGAGATTTGGATTCAAAGCTTAAAACAACAAAGCCGAGTATGAGGCAGTCATAGCAGGGCTTAACTTAGCTCATTCAATGGAAGTCGAGCAATTGGAGATCTGCAGTGACTCACAACTCATAGTGAAATAGATAGAGGGTGCTTACGAGGCTAAGGGTAAGAAGATGACCCTTTATCTTAGAAAGATGCAAGAATTAATCAAGAAATTTGCGCAAGTAAAGATCAGACATGTCCCTAGAACTGAAAATTCGAGAGCAAACGTTTTGGCAAGGTTGGCTACAACTTCACAAGAAAATCTGGACAGGTTGATCCTCGTGGAGCATCTGGCGGAACCATCCGTTAGTGTTGAAGATGAGGAAGTGCTCCCTATACAAAATCCACCAAGCTGGATGAACCCCATCTTGGAGTATCTCCAAAAGGGAGCCCTGCCCGAAGACCCCAAGGAGGCTGCAAAGCTGAGAACCAGGTCAGCTAGATTCTCCATTCTGCAGGGAAGTATATGTAAGTGAGGTTTTTCAACTCCATTCCTTAAATGTGTGGGAGATGAAGACGCCAACTACATACTCAGAGAAATCCACGGGGGAGTCTGTGACAATCATATTGGGGCACAGGCTTTGGCAGGAAAGACTCTAAGGCAGGGGTATTATTGGCCCACTTTGCTCAAGGACGCAACAGACCTGGTCAGGAAATGCAAGGCTTGCCAGATGCATGCCAACATCCCTCACTGCCTACCAGAGTTCCTGATCTCAGTAATAAGCCCTGGCCCATTCTAACAATGGGGTCTAGATATACTAGGGTCTCTTCCCACTAGTGTAGGATAATGCAAGTTCGCTATTATAGGGGTGGATTACTTTACCAAGTGGGCAAAGGTAGAACCTTTGGCAACCATTACAAAACAAAAAGTTCAGAATTTTACTTGGAAATTCATAATCTACTGATTTGGGATCCCCAAAGTAATTGTGTCGGATAATGGAAAGCAATTCGATAACTCAAAGTTCAAAAATTTTTGTGTCGAGCTCGGAATAAAGAATTACTTCTCTGCCCCAGCTCATCCTCAGTCCAATAGAAAAGCAGAAGTCACCATCAGGACTTTAAAGTCTGCCCTGAAGACCAAGTTGAAAAGTCTGAAGGGCAAGTGGGTAGAACACCTCCCAGAAATGCTATGGGCCTACAGGACAACTACTAGGTCAGCAACATAAGAGACTCCATTTGTTTTAGCTTTCGGTTCTGAATCAGTGACGCCTGTCAAAGTTGGGCTCCCTTCACTTAGAACATAATTAGCAAACGAGAAAAACAATGGTAATTCCCTTTTGCTAAGTTTGGATCTGTTGGAAGAAAAGAGGGAGGCAGCACTGAACAACATAAAGAACTACCAAAGGAAAACAACTAGGTGCTATGACAGGAAAGTCAAGCATAAGAGTTTCAAGGTCAGAAATTTGGTGTTGAGGAAGCTTCTGCTGGCAAGAAAGGATCCCACTCATAGGAAACTAGGGCCTAACTGGGAAGGTCTATACATAGTCTCTCGAATAATTACACCAGAAAATTATGAGTTACAAACGGAAGAAGGAAAAGTCATGTCCCATTCATGGAATACAGAACATCTTAGGAAATTTTTTCAGTAAGTTTATCTTGTATTGTGAACCATTTTTTTTTAAAAAAAATAGCAATTATGTTATTCATCTATCCTTATGAGCACCAAAAAAAAAACAAGAGCCTTAGAGCTCACGATGAACTATTTATGTCCTAAAAAGAGCCTCAGAACTCACGACGAACTTATCAGTTCATAAAAAGGGTTTTAGAGCTCACGATGAACTCATTAGTTCGTAAAGAGAGCCTTAGAGCTCACGACGAATTCATCAGTTCATAAAAAGGGATTTAGATCTCATGATGAACTCATTAGTTCCTAAATAAAGCATTAGAGCTTACGATGAACTCATCAGTTCACAAAAAAAGCTTTAGAGCTCACAATAAACTCATTAGTTCATAAAAAGAGCCTTAGAGCTCACAATGAACTTGTCAGTTCATAGAAAGAGCCCTGGAGCTCACGGAGAACTCACCTGTTCATAAAGAGAGCCTTGAGCTCACGATGAACTCATTAGTTCATAAAAAATAAAAATCAATAAATAAATAAATAAAACATTTACAGAGAACTCACTTGTTCATGAGAAGAGCTCGGGATGAACTTACTAATTCATAACAAGAACGATGAACTCATTGGTCCATGCAAATATGGGAAAATTGAGTTTTCCAGAACATTTGTGGTTACAAGGGTACAATCAAAGCAAAATTCCTAGTCGTCTCTCTAACTCACTGACTCTCTCCTTCAGACGAAGGTTCTCCTCTTTCAGCTCATCCCTTTCCTTCTCAGGTGATGACAGAAGATCCATCAACTTTTGCCCAGCAATGGAGAATAGAACTTCCACAGGCCAGAATCGGAGGTAAGGGAGGAAGAACCATCCCTCTTACGCCCCTTCGAAGGAGCTCCAGTGTCTTCGTTTTTATTAGACTCTGAAGAAAAAGAGTCGGGTCTAGGGAAAAAAGGAAAGTCTCGTTTAGTCGCGGCAACACTAAACAAGAACAAATTGCCTAGTGTCATGAGCTCAGGAAAAGACATAGGCTCAGCTTGGGTCATTAGTTTCACCCTCATCAATTCAAGTAAGTCCAGTCAGGAACACCTGCATACCAAGAAACAAGATAAGCAGAGAACATCATAAAATTTGATCCCAACAGAGAGATCCTCATCGCTTTCACCTGGGTAAGAATAGCTCTTCCAGGACCGAGGGACTCTGCACTCTCTAGTGCCCACCTTGGAAGACCTCCACGAGTCACTTGAAATAAAAAAGAAGCACTGAGCCCATCCTGAAGGAAGGGAGGGGAGACCAAAAAGTAAACGGCGAAGCCAAAAATCTCTCCACCGGAACCAGACGAAGCATGAAACTTCATCCTCCTCAAGGGTAAAAATTTGGAGAAACTCGACAACCGTAGCAAACTCGCCATTACCTCGCAGACGCCAGAAGAGGAAGAAACTAGTCATGACAGCCCATCCCATGGGTGAAAGATGAGAGGGACACAAGCCAATATAGGCCAAAATAAATCCAATAGAAGGATGAATGGAAAGGCACAGACCTAACTCCAAAGCTGCTTCAAAGAAGCACGTCTCCCTAGGAGGAAGGTAATTACAGGGTTCATCGGAACTTGGAGCACGTAGAGGTAACTCCAAATCAAGAAAGAAATTCTTCCTTATCCTCTCTAAATCGAAGGACGTCACCACTGAGGGAACAAAGTAGCGAGTATGACACATCCACTCAACCCCAAATGAGGTTCGCTCTTGAAACAGAGCAGAAAAGGGGGCAGACATAGTGGACTCAGGTGAAAAAGAGAAGAGAATGAGATATAAGGCGTTAAACCCTCAAGAATAACAAAGGGATACCCAGAGGGAAGTAATAGCCAGTACTTATAGAAATCCTTTGAAGACCCCAGATTTTTAGGAAGTTGTTAATTACACGAAACCTTAAGTCAGTGGGTCTCTAGGTTTCCAAATTAAGGAAGCATGAACTTTTTTGGTAAGAAGGATATGCATTGAAAGCAGACATCAACGACACCCTGGGATAAAACAAGCAAACCTCCAAGCAGGGGTCCAAAGCATAAAATAAAAGTCAAAACAAAACCTTACACATCGGGAGGTCAGCAAGTCGAAAATGAGGAAGTCAATGCACTCAAGCAGCTGCATCTAGGCATGCTCTTCCAGGTTGTCACCTTGCGTGTGGTCCATGGCAGTCCATGACCTCGGCATATTGGAACCACTGGACAAGGCATGATTATAAGTATTTCACTTCACCTAATCAAATCTGATNGCAGCTGCATCTAGGCATGCTCTTCCAGGTTGTCACCTTGCGTGTGGTCCATGGCATTCCATGACCTCGGCATATTGGAACCACTGGACAAGGCATGATTATAAGTACTTCACTTCACCTAATCAAATCTGATGAACTCATGAGCAGAAAAGAGAACCTGACCAATGGCTACACGTGCACATGACTCCTAAGGTTTACCAAAGGGTCCCCTCAAGCTAGCTTGGAGGTTATTTAGCCCTGGAGCAAGTTAGCTATGCAGGTCAGCAAATGGAAGCTCCTTGAGGGTCAACTATGCAGGTCAGCAAATGGAAGCTCCTTAAGGGTAAAACTTCAGGTACTCATTGTCTTATATTTCAAATAGCTAAAAACTACACCCCTATTGTGTATGCTAAAATGGTCATGCAAATTTCCTATCCATTTTCTGAGTGAGGGAAAAGGTTGAGAAGATTGCATTACGCAGTAGAAGTTACATAGTCGNGTACTCATTGTCTTATATTTCAAATAGCTAAAAACTACACCCCTATTGTGTATGCTAAAATCGTCATGCAAATTTCCTATCCATTTTCTGAGTGAGAGAAAGGGTTGAGAAAATTGCATTACGCAGTAGAAGTTACATAGTTGCATTCTGGTTTAAAATTAGCACAACCATGAGTTGATAAGTTTAAAAAACTGGCTTCATATCCTAAATTTTTGAGGATGAAGTAAGGCCAGAGCTCTGGTGGTCAGTTGCTGGAGTTTGGATAGAAGCAGGTTGAGAAGCTGGAAGCTCAGCTAGGCACATCAGTAGTTATTCATAATCTTTTTACTTCAAGCAGATCTGAATGACCCCCTGAAGCAAAGGGGGCAAAGAGTTGAGAAATATCATATTCGATTGATGGTAGAGTAGAGCAACAAATTAAAAGCAAAGGGAAAGAAAGAGAGCTATAACCNGAAGCTCAGCTAGGCACATCAGTAGTTATTCATAATCTTTTTACTTCAAGCAGATCTGAATGACCCCCTGAAGCAAAGGGGGCAAAGAGTTGAGAAATATCATATTCGATTAATGGTAGAGTAGAGCAACAAATTAAAAGCAAAGGGAAAGAAAGAGAGCTATAACCAGTAAATTAAAGATACAAAATGCTACAATTCTGAGATAATTAGCCCAAAGCTACAAATCCTAAGTTTTTGAAGGGAGAGTAGATGAAGGGCCCTACAGTGCAGTAGCTGATGTCTCAGCAAGAGGAATGGAAGAAGGGCTCGCCAGCTCAGCAGGCGATCTCTCTGGCACAACAACAGTTGAAGTTTCAGGAGGGCCAAGAGCAGGCAAAGAGGCAGGGACCTCAAANAAGTTTTTGAAGGGAGAGTAGATGAAGGGCCCTACAGTGCAGTAGCTGATGTCTCAACAAGAGGAATGGAAGAAGGGCTCTCCAGCTCAGCAGGCGATCTCTCTGGCACAACAACAGTTGAAGTTTCAGGAGGGCCAAGAGCAGGCAAAGAGGCAGGGACCTCAAATTCAACCAAGGCCCTTGTGGCCAGCTCAGTAGGGAGGGAAGAAGCACGCTCAGCAGCCAAAGGAGTAGAGATGCCTAAGGAGGCAGAAGCATCTTGAGCTGAAGTCCCAACTAGAGGAATGATCCCTCTAGAGTCTATGGGCACATCTTTAGAAACAGGAGGAGCAGGAGCATCATCCTCTTCTTCATTAGACCCCTCGGCCTCTTCCTCAAGGGGAATTGAAAAGTCAAAGTTCAGTTCAGGGTAAGTCCTTTTAGCTATATCTTGGAAAGCAATCTACCCTTTTGCCCACCTGGTGAGAATGTCATCCTCTAGCTGGACAATCAGCTCATCTTTTTTTTGGATGGTAGTGTCTCGCACCTCCAGCGCCTCCCTGACAGCCCCTAACTCCTCCCTGACAGCATCATTGGCCTCTGCTAGCACCTCGTACTCCCTCTTCATGTTCTTGAAGGAAGCCAGAACATCAAGGAACTTCCGGCTCTCCTCGATCTAGTCATCAATTTTTGACCGGAGGTCTTCCTTAGTCTTGCTGAGCTCCTCTTGTCTGGACTTGGCAAGGGAAGACTGTTGCTCCACTTGTTCTTGCAACTCCTTTACCTAGACCTTAAGGTCATTATTCTCAAAGGCTAGATTGGCACACTTCAGCTCAAAAGCTTTGAAAGCATTGGCCGACCCCTCTAGGGCTTGGATTCGCTTTAACAAGCTACTTATTTGAATGACGGTCTAAAGATAAGCATAAAAGATTAGTGTAAAGGGAAGAACGCAAGACAACCAAAAAAAAAAGGAGAATTTGAAAAATTAGAATCTCATCGAGGTACATCCATATAGCGCAGTGGAAACACAGGTTCCCAGGGGTACAGAAGTGGCCGCATCAATGTTAGACTCTAGGATAATGGAGGCAATGACCTCTGCAGCATGCTTTATCTCGGTAATAAGAGAATTCTCAAACTTCAAGAAGACCCTTTTTCCTGTCATGAGAAGTTGGGAGGTCTCCTTGGTTGATGCAGAAGCAGCACGACCAGGGAAAGTGTGAGTAGTCTCCAGGTCCCTCTCAACTTCAGATGCAGAAGGGGAGGACTGGTTCCTTGGGGGAGAAGAAGTCCTGAGGTTGGTGAAGCGTGTAGGGGGTGGTGGAGCCTTCTGGATAGAGGCAGAGGCAAAGGAAGTACCCATTTTCTAAACCTTAGCTCGAGTAATTGGGCTCCCACCAGAACTGCCCTTAGCCTTGTGCTTGGTACCACCCTTGTTTTTCTTCTTCAATAGCTCTACCTTAGCTTAGACCATCTTAGGGTAGACTTCATTGTAGAAGACCCTAAGAGATTTGGCTTAAGCTGGTTAGTCAAAAAAAAAAAAGANGGGTAGACTTCATTGTAGAAGAACCTGAGAGATTTGGCTTGAGCTGGTTAGTAAAAAAAGAAAGGGAGGAAATCAATGAAACCAAATAAGGGAAAGAACATTACCTTCTATGTCCTCAGGTCGGATAAAGGAAAGTGGGATTGGAAGAGGGCCGAATCCCTACCTTTCTAATTCCCAGGCCTTAAGAAGCTCAGAGTACCTATCTGAATTACACTTAGACAACTTCAGTTTCACCCGCTTGTCCTCGGCACTGAATTCAGGTCGAATGCCTAAGAAAGGGGGAACACCAAAAATGCAGAGGTCAGGAAAACAACTCATAAATCTTCAAACCACAGTTTAGTTAGGCAAGAATTCACCTAAGTTATCTGGGGATGACCAGGATCTGGGAATCCCAAGAGTGTCTATTTTATCAGCAGGGTTGTATTCCCAATTGACACCCCCAACGAAAAAGAAATTCTTTTTCTAGCCTTTAAGAGAACTTGGGAGGTGTGTGATGATATGCCTGGACGAGATCAGCCTACAAACATATAGAAAGCCCTCAGTTGAGGTAAGCTTGACATTGAAAAGGTCCATAAGCAGAGAAATGGTGGGAGTCCCAAGCCCATGCTTCTTAAAGAAAACTAAAAGACCCACTAAAATACCCCAGAAGTTAGGAGAAAGCTGAGCAGGGTAGACATTGAGTTGCTGCAGAACATTTTTGATGAAGAGGTGCATAGGGAAACGAAGGTCATTCTCGAAAGGGGCCACAAAGAAACAAACTCTTTTGTGCACTTGGGCAATGTATAGGGTGAGTTTATCCGGGCACTAAGGCTGAACACCAGGGGAAAAATCAAAACGAGCACTAAGAGCTTCCATGAGAATAGGATCCACCCCACTAGGACCCACGAGCTCAGCATGCCTGAAGGCAGCCCCCATACCCGCTGTACTATCAGGGATCCCAACCTCACTCACCTTGTCCTTATCCTTGTCAGCACTAGGAGGTACATGAGAGGAAGATGAGGGGAGTTCCTTGGAGTCCACCTCGGTATCGATAGCCTCAACACCGGGGAAGTTGTCAATCTCATCACCTACATCCCCTAAATCAGAATCTCTTTCGGTAGACTTGTTGNGCTGTACTATCAGGGATCCCAACCTCACTCACCTTGTCCTTATCCTTGTCAGCACTAGGAGGTACATGAGAGGAAGATGAGGGGAGTTCCTTGGAGTCCACCTCGGTATCGATAGCCTCAACACCGGGGAAGTTGTCAATCTCATCACCTACATCCCCTAAATCAGAATATCTCTCAGTAGACTTGTTGCCTAGGATGGAAACAGAGGAGGGAGTTGCTCCAAAGGAGGTAGACATGATTGGCAAAGAGAAAGGCAAATCGAAAGAATTATAAAAAGGAGGAATACTAACTAAACACCCCCTGATAATCCTAGGATCAGCATTGTACCTCCTGACAGTAAGAATTCGTACAGTGGAGTTCCAATCCACAAAGTGGGGAAGAGGAGATAGGCAACAATCGCGATTCCAAAAGAAAAAAAATTGAAAAACCCATAAAAATAATGGCCACCTCGAAGTCGAGGGATCTAGAGTGAGGAAATGCAAGAGAAAGAGAAAGGGGCAGAAGAAAGCGTATCTAGACAGGGAAGAGAGCAACAAACAGCAGCCAAAGAAAAAAATTGGAGAAGAAGAGCAAAGCAAGACTTCGAGTCGAATCTAGAAAACACAGTTTTGAGTAGAGAAAAAAAGAATCGCGTGGAAGAAAACCCAGAAATCGCAGATAGAAAGAGCCAGAGACAAAGGTGAACAACATAAAAGATGAACAGGGAGTTTTGAGCGCTTTTTTTGAGCAACCGATTGAGCATTTAAAGCTTGAGTGACGTGGGCTGAAACATGCACGGGAATCGAGGAAGCCATGATTGTTGTAAACCGTCAAAGAGCCCCCCACGTGCATCTCACATGCAGACTAAGGTTAGCTAGGTGCAGGCTTGGTCCAATGCGAAAGTAGCTCAGCCCATGCCCAAGCTCGCTTGGGCCAAGGGCTGGGGGGCAACTGATGATGCCTAAAGTAAATCCCAAGTGTTACCTCAGGAGTTCAGCTCAGATCGGGAGGTCAGCCATATTAACTGAGATCAGAAGGCAATGGTTGAATGTCTCTTGAGGCAAGGCAACGGTTGGATAACCATGAGAGGTTCCTAAAGCGTTAGGAAGCTATAATCAAGGCACCTAATCTCAACCAACCAAGATCTTCTCCTAGAATTAAGGACAACCCCATGAAATAAGGGCAAGAATTTCGGCCAAGATCTCACTGAATAAGGAACAGCCCTATAAATACTATGTAACACCCCCAAGGAGGGGAGATGACCCTAGAGGCAAAAACTAGTCATTGTACTCTTGCAATCATCATTATTGAAAGACAAGGAGCAAGAGTCTTCATTAAAGAGTGGATTAACCGAGCTCCTGAGCTGATGAACCACTATACTTCTTCTATGTTAATCCTCCCAGACCCTAGAAAAAGTTTTCTTTCATTATCACAACATCATCACTGCAAATCATAATTACGATTCATTACTCATACAATTCGGTTTACACCATCACATTCAATGTTTTGTTGGGGGGCAGCTATATAGTTACAATTAGCGTCATTTTTTCATGCAAATTTGAAATTAATGTTTTTTTCAGCTGAGCACGAGTAATGATTTTTAGTTCTTTTGCATTTAACAAACATTTATGTAACAAATTTAAGGGTAAATTACACTAACACCCCTTATAGATTGGTCTAATTACAGAAATATTCCCTCAATTTTTTAAAATTACACTTACACCCCTTTTTAGGTCTTGTCCCTTAACAAATATAACAAAAAATNAAATTACACTTACACCCCTTTTTAGGTCTTGTCCCTTAACAAATATAACAAAAAATGCAATGTTTCATAATTACCCTTACCATACATTATTTTTTACTTATCATCATCTCATATATTTAAATACTAATAAATTGGTCATTTTCTTATTTAACTTGTCAAACCCGAAATTAACACGATCAACCAGATTATTTAATTGTGTCGAACTTCCTCTATCTTCTCATTTGTATGTTAACATGAATAACACGAAGTTGATATGATCAACTTATTTAACTGGTATTATAAAAATAAAATATTAATTATTGGTTGTTTATTAAGCACTGACACAATTATTGTATAAAAAAAGATATTTTTACTCATTATTGTTACTATGTTTATTAAGTTAATTTTTAGTTTATACAAAAAGGATGAGCATTGATTCATTGAACTTTTTTATTCAAAGTTTATATAGAACAACACGAATAGAAACACACCCGCACGGGTAGCCCAGCGGTGTGGAGTTGAACCCAGACGAACCGTAGATCTGGACATCAGGGGTTTGACTCTCGCTGGTGTCTCTCGGGCTTAATTGATACAAGTGATTTGTGAGTGATTGTAGGTATTCGAGGTTGACTCTCGTAGGGATAGGTCCAAAGTGGCCCTGCTTGGAGATGTTCTACGTTACCAAAAAAAAAACACGAATACAATTATGAACATGATACGAAAATAAGGTTNCGCTCTACGTTACCCAAAAAAAAACACGAATACGATTATGAACACGATACGAAAATAAGATTAGTGTAATTTTGTTCAGGAGTAATATGGGTATTAAAGTATAAAAAGTTGATGATATATTCACTTTTTGGATATTGTCAATAATGATGCTAACCATAGGGATACTTTGTGAAATGAATTGGTAAACAATAAGGGATGTCAGTGTAATTTGAAAAAATCGAGGGGTTGTCTCTATAATTAGACCAATCTACAGGGGGAGTCAGTGTAATTTATCTTAAATTTAAATATTTAATCTGATTTTTATTATCTGAAAAAAATTAAATATTGTATTTGAAGTGCCCACCCGCCCATACTAAGTTGCTGGCTTGTACCAGGTCAGAATGTGATTCATGTGGACAGAATAAGATTTTATTTGGTTAAGTTGCGTCGCAAAAATATTATGCAAAGTTATTTGCTTGGTCTTACGATTGGCAATGCTAAAGCATGATCTTTTTTTTCTTTTCACAAATCGCATGAAATATGTTATACCGATAATCCAATCCGGAATGAAAATATGTTATACCGATAATCCAATCCAGAATTAATTTTCAAAGTTCGAATAGTCGTAAAAGGATTAGTACATCGATAATCCAATCCAGAATTAAAATATGTTATACCAAAAATTAATTGCCTGGGTGAAACCAAAAATTAAAGAGTGGAACAAGATACAATAGGAGATTGAAATGCCACGTTAAAAGATCTGTCAATACTTTAAGGAGGACCGAGACACTAATATCTCGAAAATTAGGGGGCATAAATTGAATACCAAGCATCCATTGCGAAAGACAACACAAGCAGGGTGGTTGGATGTGGCAACTTGGCTTGTTTGTGATCTAATAAGAAAAATTAGGTCTATTAATGAATCGGATTTTAAATTATATCAATTTGAATTCAAAGTTCGAACAGTCGTATAAGGATTAGTACACTGAAAATCCAATCCGGAATTAAAATGTGTTATACCGAGTTGGGTGAATAACACTTTTCAGTATGACAGATCATTGAATTCTTAGTTTATACCCAAAAAGATTACTATTCTCTCGTTGCACCCTTAACTATATAAAAATGTAATAATACGGTCCAAACAAAACTTTTGTTGGTTTTTGTCCGAATTTTTTTTTTTTTTTTGTATTTTATTGTTTTCGTGAACAATCTATCTAATATTACAGTTAGAAAATTGAATTATCAACTTATAAAATCACAACAATGATCAAGATTGATCTAATATTCTTTTTTTTTTTTGGGTACATTGGAAAGGTAGGATTGATCCAATATTCATCTACTTTGATCTAATAGTACAAAATAATCCCCAAAAAAATATTTTTGCCCAAAAATATCAACTTTTCTGCATGACTCTCATTGCTAGACAACTCAATCAATACACTCCCGAATGTCAAACAATTTCATAAATTCACACCTAGCTCTCTCTTCATTTTAATTTTAAATTGCATTATTGAAAAAACTGAATTATTATTTAAAATATAAAAATTACAATATCAATTTGAAATTTTATATTAATGTATTTAGACACTGGGTTATTGCTAGTTATTTGTATATTACTTAATCTCAAGTATGTTACATGAAAATTTGGTACTTTGCTACCATTTTGTATGATTGACAGATTGAGTTTGCAAAGTGAGAATGTGTAATTTTTAGGGGTGCCATTTGGAAATTTGATTATTTTTTGGGGTGGAAAGTGTCATTTGGCCTACCATATTTAATAAAATCAGATTTGAATATGTCAATATCCAATTGGATTATGTTCCAATATTAATAGGTTATGTCAATATTAATCAGATTATGCAACTCGGTAAACCACGTAACCAATTTTATTCTTAAGAAATCCAACTCTAATCCCTTTCCGTTTTCTAGTCATATGTTCAAAACGGAGTTAAATGTGGCCACATTATATTCGAAAGTCATCTTTGATTAGAATTTGTTTTCTTTTTGTGTTCCTATACTAAATGAAAAGTAGATTATACAGAATTTTTCTTTAACTCCTACTTTTTAAATACTTTTGGAGTACAAATTCCTGTTCTTTTCTTTTCTTTTTCTTTTTTTTTTTTTCTGTTGGAATACTTCGGAGTCCTGTCTCCCCCTCCTCCCATCAAAACCACATGCAACTAAATATAAATTAATACGTTATTGTAATAATAAAGAATCAAATATTATCATTTTTGAATTATAAATCTAAGCATATGAGAAATCACTCACAAGTAGAGGTGTCAATTATGTCGTGTTAAACGGTTATATGTCAGGTTAAACGGGTGACGAGTTGATGGTGTAAATTAGTGTGGATGAGCAGAAGGTATAAAAAGTGTTTGGCAGCTTAGATCTGAGTTACAAGGCTCGCGAGGATCGTAAGAAATATTGCTGGGAGGTTGGGGGTATCTACACAGTGAAAATATAGTGGTTCACCGGTTCGAGAGCTCTGTTAGTCCACTCTTTAATAGAGGTTCTTGCTCCTTGGATCTATATTAATTGCCTGAATGAATCTCAGTCAGACCGTTGGGTACAATTAGGGGTTCTCCCTATTTTTGGAGGCATTACACAGTATTTATAGGACTATTACTAGTTCTGCGGGATCTACACCGAGATCCTTGTCATTTATTCGAGGAATCCTCCCTGATCTTAGGAGTGGATCTTGGCTGGTGAGAGTTTTATGCCTTGATTTTAGCTTGGCCGTTAGTGTCTTCTATTATCCAGCTGGCTCTTTCTCACGCCTTCTTTTGCTGACTCTGGGAAATCCCGAGGTCTGGGCATCGGAGATCTAGAGGTCTTACCTGACCTCCTCACTTGACCTCTGTGCCTGAGCTCATATTTGTAATTTATTTGGGGTATCATCAGTTGCCCCCCGCTCTTGGTTCAAGTAAGCTTGAACAAGGACTGAACTTATACTAGAGTGGAGTGGGCCCCCATTCAGTGACCTCGATGCACGTGTGGACAATTTTTTGACGGTTACCAGTAATCATTTCTCTCCTCATTCCTCATGTGCGTTGCCCACTTCGCATCCCTTTGCACCGTTTGCTTTAAATTCACCTGGAACAACAGTTACCTCCTCACTTTTCGAATTCTCTCTGGTTTTTCCCTTTTACTCTTTTGCGATTCCACCTCCTCCGATTTGCCGTTGTTCTTAGGGTTTTCACAGAAAGACGATTTTCCCTAATTTTGTCCTGAAGGCTTAGCGAGGCTTACTTCTTCGTTCTTCACTTCGAGTGATTAGGTACGTTTCTTGCCTTTTTTCATGCTTCTTCATTTTGGATCCCTCAAATCTGAGGTGGTTGTTGCGTTTTTGGATTTTTTGATTCTATTATTTTAGGAACCGATGTCGATCTCTGTCTCGTATTCCCCTCTTCCTAGACCCTTATTCAACTGCTAGGGTTTTCTTTATTGTCAGTTGTTGTGTTGCCCCCAGACTCTTAAAAGTGTTCTGCAAATATTCCTCCTCTTTATCGTACCTTTAGACTCCCTTTTTCTTGCCTAACTATGTCTGCTTCTTCTAGAGCCACCCCCTCTTCTGTTTCCCTAATGGGAAATAGGTCTGTCGATAAAGTTAGTGACTTAGGTGATGTGGGCGATGAGATTGATAACTTTCTTGGGGTCAATTTCACCGAGGCCAAGGTAGAGGCCGAGGAACCACCCTCATCATCTTCCCCAATGCCCAAGATCTCCAGTAAAGGTAAAGTCAAGGTGAGTGGCATAGGAGTCTCAGGTAACGCCGAGGGTGTAGGGGTTGCCTATAGGGCTGCAGAGCTTGTAGGTGCCAATGAGGTCACTCCTCCTCAAATGAAGGTCTTAGCTGCTCATTTCGATTTTCCTCTAGGTGTCCAATATTGGTGCCCAAATGCCTACACCCTATACGTCTCTCAAGTTTATAAGAAGGTCTGCTTCTTCGTTGCTGCGTTTAAAATGACCTCCGCTTCCCTCTACGTCCTTTTATTAAGGGCGTCTTGTAGCATTTTAATGTCTGTCCTGCTCAACTTTCTCCAAACTTCTGGGGTGTATTGGTGGGCCTCCTTGTTTGGTTCAAGAAACACAGCCTAGGTGTCCCTTCCATCCATTTGCTCATGAAATTCTTCAACGTTAAATATACCCCCTCTAATGGTTTTCTGTATATTTCCAAATGAGTGGAAGTCAAAGTCATCATTTCTGACCTCCCCAACTCTCATAAAGGCTGGAAAAAACTCTACTTCTTTGTGTGAGACAATCAATGAGAAATCAACCCTGCAAATAAGACCGACACTCTTCTAGTCCCTAGAGCCTGGTCTGTCCCTAACAACCTAAGTGAGTCTTTGCTTGAGCTAGTTATGGTCGATTCTGATGATCTGTTTTTCTAAGTTCTGCTCACTTTGCTTCTCAAGTATTCGCCCTGAGCTTAGTGCTGAGGATAGGCAGGTTCTGCTATCCTTAATGGACTGTGATTCAGTGAGGTACTCCGACCTCCTCAAACCTTAGGTCCTTGTAAAGCTCAGGTTCAACCATCCCGAGGTAAGGATTGAGAATCC
This sequence comes from Ilex paraguariensis, assembly GCA_963454935.2. NCBI lineage: Eukaryota > Viridiplantae > Streptophyta > Magnoliopsida > Aquifoliales > Aquifoliaceae > Ilex > Ilex paraguariensis. Next base: position 31,572 of record CAUOFW020006613.1, read on the forward strand.
GTCTCCCCTTTGTGCTATCAACACTGAGGAAGTGGCAGGTAACGTTCTTTCTACCTCGCCCTTTTCTTTTTACTCTTGCTTCCTTCTCTTCTTTTTTAATGTTAATTCCTCTCTGAGTTCCTAGGTTTGTCTTCAATGGAGCCTACTATGAAGGATCACACTGCCAAATTATCCTTGACGAGGAGAAATTGGAGTAAGAATAAACGCAAAGTTGAGGTTGGTTTATGGAGTGACTCAGCTTCCCTAGCCAAAGTTTCAAGGTTGGAGGCGCCCCCCCGTTTCTCCTCAATCATCTCATGTGAAATCCCAGCCTTCCACGGGCTCCCTAAAGGTCGCACAGACCCTTCCTTCTTCAGCAGAAGTTGAGAGAGCTCTGGAGGTGGTTTCTCACATTCAGCCAGGATCCATTCTCCCCTGCCCAACCGAGGGGCCACCTTTGCAACTTCCCAAGGTTTCCAAGAATGAAAAAGGCGAGCTCTCTAGTGTGGAGGCAGGTGTGAGCTCTCTTATTGACAATGTGAAGCGAACAGCAGAGGTCATTGCCTCTATTCTCCCAGAGTCTGATATCCAATGGGCCGCTTCAATGCCCCTTGGGTCCTCCATATCTATTGCCTTGTTTGCCGCTACCTCTGTGAGTGTTTGGCCTTTCAGTTTTCCCCTCCGTTCTGTATCATTTCCTTATTCAACCCTTAGCCTTTCTGGGTCATTTTTGCTTCTCAAATGGCCATCCATGTTAGCGGGTTGCTAAAAATAATTCAAGCTATGGAGGGTTCTGTCAAAGCTTCCAGGGCTTTCGAGCTCAAGGCTGTTGAACTCTCCTTTGAAAACAGTGACCTTAAAGCCCAAGTCCAGGATTTACAAGAGTGGAGAAACAGACCTCCCTTACCAGGAGCCTGGAAGCTGAGAAGGAGGGGATTGAGGATGAGGGCAAGAGCTGCCAAGAAGAACTTAAAAAGACTAAGGAGGAGCTCAAGAAGACCTTAGGGGAGTTCAAGCAGAAGACGGATAACTAGATTAAGGCCAGTCGAGAGTCCCTGGAGGCTTTGAGTTCTTTTAGGAACATGAAGAGGGGGTATGACATCCTAGCTGGGCAAGTGATGCTCTTTGAGACAAACTCGAGGTGCAGAGAGCAGTTGGTAAAGAGAAAGATGACCTGATTGCCAAGTTGTCCGATGACGTCATTACTCAGTGGGCTTTCGGGTGGATCGCTTTCCAAGACAGAGTTGAAGAGATCTACCCTAGACTAAATTTTAACTTTGATCCCCCAACTAAGGAAGAAACCAAGGCTACTAACTCTGAGATTGGCGATGCGCCCCCTCCTGCTCCTGAGGTTGCCTCCTTCTCTACTGACGTTGTCTCCCAAGCTCTGGCCTTGAATTCGCCATCAGCTGAAATCGAGGTCCTTGCTTAGGGGATTCCTGAGGTTTCTCCTCCCTTGCCTTCTTCAGGGCTTATAGAGACTCTAACTACCGAGCTTCTAGCCCCTTCTCTCTTAGAAACTATGGTTGATGATTTGTCAGTTGCTTCCCCTGCTGGGCTTCCAAGGACATCGATTACTGAGCTGCCAGGCTTTCTTCCTACTCCTACAGCTGAGGCTTCAACTACTGAACTGCAGAACCCTTCTTCAGAAACCTAGGATATATTTTTTTTGGTAACTCTGAGCTCATGCTCTAAAATGTAACTCCTGCAACTTTTGTTTCGAAATACACATCTGACTCACTATTTTCCCACATTATAGTTGTGATATTGATTCCTGATTGTAATTCTGCTCACTCGAGTTGTTGCTCTACTTTATCCTCCCCTTGCCCCCTTACTTTGAGGAGTAGTGAGTTCTTCTTAAAGCAAAATTATTGAGTTTGGAGAAACTTCGAGCCTGATTAAGGCGTTGAGATCTTACATAAAGAGGACTTGATTCTTTTTAAAAGTGACTTGATGTTGTGGTCCATCACAAGTGCATCTATGGAAGCAATGTTGCTGCATCCATAAGAAACTTGATGGTAGACGAGCTTAGGAAATACCAGTCCCATTTTAGCCAATACACCAAGAAGGGTTTTGAAGCAGCTAGCCTTAGTTTAGGGCTAGGGAGCCCGTGCCGGGCTATTGAGCTCATCTTGAACTACGACGTTCGTGTCTATTTGGTGAGCTGAGGAGCTCACATTGAGCTGAGTTGTTCATCTTATTTAGTGAATTGAAAAGTTTACCTTGTTTTATGAAATGAAGAGTTCATCGTCAGCTGTTGAGCTCATTTTATAGACTGAAGAGTTCATCGTGAACTATTGAGCTCATTTTATAGACTGAAGAGTTCATCGTGAACTATTGAGCTCATCTTATGAACTGAAAAGTTCATCGTGAGCTATTGAGCTCATTTTATGAACTGAAATATTAATTGCGAGCTATTTAGCTCATTTTATGAACAGAAACGTTCATCGCGAGCTATTGAGCTCATCTTATGAACTGAAAAGTTCATCGTGAGCTATTGAGCTCATTTTATGAACTAAAGAGTTCATCGTGAGCTATTGAGTTCATCTTATGAACTGAAACATTCATCGTGAGCTATTGAGCTCATCTTATGAACTGAAGAGTTCATCGTGAGCTATTGAGCTCATCTTATGAACTGAAACGTTCATCGTGAGTTATTGAGCTCATCTTATGAACTGAAACGTTCATTGCGAGCTATTGAGCTCATATTATGAACTGAAAAATTCATCGTGAGCTATTGAGCTCATTTTATGAACTGAAATATTAATTGCGAGCTATTTAGCTCATTTTATGAACAGAAACGTTCATCGCGAGCTATTGAGCTCATCTTATGAACTGAAAAATTCATCGTGAGCTATTGAGCTCATTTTATGAACTGAAACGTTCATCGTGAGCTATTGAACTTATCTTATGAACTAAAAAGTTCATCGAAAACTATTGAGCTTATTTTATGAACTGAAGAGTTTATCGTGAGCTATTGAGCGCATTTTATGAACTGAAACGTTCATTGCGAGCTATTGAGCTCATTTTATGAACTCAAAAGTTCATCGCGAGCTATTGAGCTCTCTTCCTTTGTTTTTTTTAAGCAATCTCTTAGGGATGAATCAATACTTGATTTTTTATTGAGAATAACCATACTACATAAGAGACTTATTGAAAAAATCTCTTAAGATGCTCTGTATTCCAAAAATGAGGTAAGATTTTCCCTTCCTCTATTTGTAACTCGTAATTTTCAGGTCTGATCACCCTTGAGATGATGTAGGGACCTTCCCAATTAGGATCCAGCTTCTCATGAGCGGGGGCCTTCCTTGCTAATAAAATTTTTCTAAGCACTAGATCTCCCACCTTAAAACTCCTGTATCTGACCTTCTTGTCGTAGTACTTGGTTGTCTTCCTCTAGTAACTCCTGATACAATGCGAAGCTACTTCCCTCTTCTCTTCCAAGAGATCCAAGCTTAATAGAAATGACTAATCATTGCGCCCATTGTCTGCGAATTCTTTGTTGGGGGATGGAAGNGGTAACTCCTGATACGATGCGAAGCTGCTTCCCTCTTCTCTTCCAAGAGATCCAAGCTCAATAGAAATGACTAATCATTGCGCCCATTGTCTGCGAATTCAGTGCTGGGGGATGGAAGCCCAACCTCGACAGACGCCACTGCTTTAGTTTCGAAGGCCAAGGCAAACGGTGTTTCTTGAGTAGCTAACCTGACAGCTGTTCTGTAAGCCCATAATACTTTTGGGAGGTGCTCCACCCATTTACCCTTTAAGCCTTCCAACTTGGTTTTCAGAGCCATTTTTATGGTCTTGATGGTGACCTCGGCTTGCCCGTTAGACTAAGGATGAACTGGAGCTGAAAAATAATTCTTCATCTTGAGCTCAGCACAGAAGTTCCTGAACTTAGGGTTGTCGAATTGCTTTCTGTTGTTAGAGACTATTGCCTTGGGAATACCGAACCTGCAGATTATTGATTTTCACGTGTAGTTCTAGACTTTCTATTTCGTAATCGTTGCTAAGGGTTCTACTTCTGCCCATTTAGTGAAGTAGTCTATCCCGACGATGGCAAATTTACATTGTCCCACACTAGTAGGAAGGGGTCCAAGTATGTCTATGCCCCATTGCTGGAAAGGCCAAGGGCTTATCACCAAGGTTAAGAGCTCTAGAGGGCAATGTGGGATATTAGCGTGCACCTAGTAGACCTTGCATCTTTTGACCAAATCTATAGCATCCTTGAGCATTGTAGGCCAATAGTACCCCCTGCCTTAACATTTTTCCTGCCAAAGCCCGAGCTCTGATGTGGTTGCCGCAGACTCCCTCGTGGATTTCTCTGAGTATGTAATTGGTGTCTTCATCCCTCACGCATTTAAGAAGAGGTGTTGAAAAACCCTGTTTGTATAAGTTTCCATGCAAAATAGAAAATCTAGTTGAAATGGTTCTTAGCTTTGCAGCTTCCTTGGGATCTTCTAGCAAAGTTCCACTCTGAAGATACCCTATGATGGGGTCCATCTAGCTCGGTGGGACTTGCACAGGTAGCACTTCTTCATCCTCAATGCACATAGACGGTTCTGCTAGGTGCTTTACTGGAATTAATCTGTCCAAATTTTCCTGCGAAGCTGTTGCCAACCTCACCAACGCATCTACTTGCGAGTTTTCAGTCTTTGAGACATGTCTAATCTTGACTCGTACAAACTTCTTTATCAATTCCTATACCTTTCTAAGGTAAAAGACCATTTTTTTCACCCTTAGCCTCATAGGACTCTTATATTTGTTTTACTATTAGCTGGGAGTCACTGCAAATCTCCAACTGTTCTGCCTCCATAGAGTGAGCAAGGTTGAGTCCAACAATGACAGCTTCATATTCTGCCTCGTTGTTTGAAACCCAAATTTGAGAGCGTATTCGACGTCTATTCCATTTGGAGAGGTCATAATTAATCCTGCCCTGCTTTCTTGAGCATTGGCAGCTCCATCCACTGAAGCTTCTATGTGGTAAGGTCAGATACTAGTTGTGTGGCCTCCAGGGGTGTTGCTGTTGTGAGCTTTGTGATGAAGTCTACCAATATTTGCCCTTTGATTATAGTTCTTGGCTTGAATCTGATATCAAACTCACTGAGCTCTATGACCCACTTTATCAGCCTCCCTAAAGACTCTGGTTTATGCAGCACTTGCTTCATCGGTTGTTCTGTTGGTACCATGATTGTATGAGCCTGGAAGTATGGTTTAAGTCTCCTAGGCGTAGACACCAATTCTAAAGAAAGCTTTTCTATTTTTGGGTATCTCTCCTCTACTCTCGTTAGAGCTCTACTGCAGTAGTAAACTGGTTGTTGAGCTCTATCTCGCTCTTTTACTAGGGCTGTGTTGGTTGAGAAATCTAAGACAAGTAGGTAGAGAGTAAGTATCTCCCCTTCCATGGGGCTTACCAGGACGGGAGGGGAGCTCAGGTAATCCTTCAGAGCTTTGAATGCTTCCTCACACCGGGTGTCCCATTGAAACGCCTTCTTTAGGACTTGAAAGAAGGGTTGACACTAATCTCTTGACCTGGACACAAAATGACTCAAGACAGCTATTCTTTCAGTCAAGCATTGGATCTCCCTTACATTAGATGGTGGCTGCATATCCAGGGTTGTCTTAATCTTTTCTGGGTTAGCTTCAATTCTTCTACTGTTGACTATGAAGCCTAGGAACTTTCCTGCACATTGTCCAAAGGCACATTTTGCAGGGTTGAGTTTCATCTTGTACTTTTTAAGGACTTGCAATGATTCTGCTAGATGCGTAGTGTGGAGCTCTGCCTTCAATGATTTTACCAACATATTATTGATATAAACCTCCATGGATGTCCCAATTTACTTTTGGAACATTTGATTCACTAGGCGATGGTAGGTGGCTCCACCGTTCTTCAATCCAAAAGACATGACCTGGTAGCAATAAGTTCCTTGCTCAATCACAAAAAGAGGTCTTTTCCTAGTCATTTGGATCCATCCTGATCTGATTGTAGCATGAGAAGGCGTCCATGAAGCTGAGGAGCTCATGTCCAGTGATGGCATCCACTATTAAGTCAATCCGAGGTAAGAAAAAATTATCCTTGGGACATGCTAGATTGAGATCAGTAAAGTCAATACAGAGTCACCACTTGCCATTGGTCTTCTTAACAAGTACCACATTGGCTAACCAAGCAGGGTAATCTACTTCCCTGATGGCTTTGGCGTAGAGAAGCTTGCTGACCTCCTCATTGATTGCCTTCTGACGTTCTGGGGTAAAACTTCTTCGTTTCTGCTTAACAGGCTTGTAGGTAGGATTCACACTTAACTTTTGTGTTATAACCGAGGGGTCAATACCTTCCATGTCTTCTTGCTTCCAGGTGAACATTCTCATGTTCTCTTTCAAGAACTGGATGAGAAAGTCCTTAATTACCTTGCTCAGTTTAGACCCAATATAAACAAGGTGTTTTGGCTCCTCATCAACCACCAGGTGATAGGCAAAGGGGATTGTCATCATAGCATTGAGGGAAGGTCTCCCGAGTAGCATATTGTATGCAGAAGGGGCATCAACCACCAGGAACCTTACTGCGGTGGTAGCCTGGCAAGGAGGATCTCCCCTAGTAAGCACGAGCTGGATTGAGCCTAGGGGTAATACCCTCTCCCCTACGAAATCCAACAGGTGAGCATTTACTGGCTCAAGTTTTTTCCTGATTGTGCCTATTTTGTCTAATGTAGAGGTAAATATGATATCTGCTGAGCAACCGTTGTCAATCAGAACTCGATGAATAGTTCTGTTAGTCACTACAGTTTTTACCACCAGCGAGTCATCACGAGGATGCTGATAACCTTCCAAGTCCGAGTCTAAGAAGGTGATAGTTGTGTTCAGTCGAGGTGCCTTAGACACAGTGTGCACCTCCAGTACTTCTCTAGCTCTAATTTTGCGCAAATGAGCCTTTTTGGCTGAACTGGATTCTCCTCCTCCTGTGAATCCTCCAGATATTACCCTGATTTCTCCCAAGGGTTGCTAGTGTTGAACAAGAGCCTGCTGTTGAGGCGACGGAGGTGGTGGAGCTCGGTTATGATTATCTTGAGCTACGTAACAACTCAATTGCCCTCGTTGGATCAGGAACTCAATTTCTTTCTCCAATTGGATGCAATCATCTGTGTGGTGACCATGATCTCTGTGGTATTCACAGTACTTCGTGGGATCTTTTTTTGTTGGGTCTGTTTTCATCTAGGGGGCCCACCTTAAGAATTTCTCGTTTTGCACCTCATATAAGATTTGCGATATCGTTGCAGTGAGAGGAGGGAGCTTCTAAGGTGCATACCTCGGCTGCAACTCCAGCTATGGCAGACCTAAGTGATCTCTGACGTCCCCCATTCTTTTGAGGGAGCGATCTCTGTCTCTTCTTGGAGACCTATCTCGTCCTCTTTCTCTTCTAGGACTTCGGTCCCTCTTTTTTTCTTCTTTCCCTTTATCTTTTTGCATGGATGAGCTCCTTACCTTTGAGAGAAGAGCTTCCTCACTGTTTATGTACTTCTTGGCCTTGGCCAACACCTCAGCCATGCTTGTCTAAGGGTTCTTCGAAATAGAGAACATCAGGTATTTAGATTGCACGCCTAAACCAGCTATAAATGCTGTAATAGTGAACTTCTCGTCTGGGACATCCACTTTCAGTGACTCTGAATTGAACCTCTGGGCATAGGACCTGAGGTTCTCTTAGGGTCCCTGCTTCAAATTCAATATGTGGTAGCTTGGCTTTCTGTATATCCGAGCTCCTATGAAGTAAGATACGAAGGATATAGAAAGCTTTTTAAAGGAGGAGATCGAGGCTGGGGGAAGCCTATTGAACCATGCCAAGGTTGAGCCTTTTAACGTGATGGCAAAGGCTTTGTAGCGCACTAGGTTCTGGTATCCATGGAGCTCCATCTGGTTCTTGTAAGTATTGAGATGGTTCACAGGGTCTTTTGTCCCATCGAAAACTTTTATTTGTGTCATTCTGAATTTTGGGGGAGGAAAAAATGAAACACGTCAGTGGTGAATGGGGACTCAGTCTGTTGCACCAGGGCATCCATTGTAACTGGAGCCTTGCTCTTCACAACTTCTTTCATATGGCTGAACTCTTGCTGGATGTCTTTGAAGCGCTGCTCCCAGTACTATTCTCTTTTTTCCTGCTGATAAGGGAAGAAATTGTTCCTTTCGCCCCCATCGTTCTGACTTTGCACTTCTTCATTGTGTCCATTACTAGGGGGTAGATGGGGAACCTGCCCCCAAGGTTTAGCTATTTTCTCCTCATTCGTTAGCTTCTCTAAGGGGGTCGACGTGTTGTTGTTTTCTGTGAGGGGGTTATTTTGGCCTTTTTGGGCCGGTCGTGCCTCCTAAGGGCGTTGCAAGAGCTTCAAGAGCTCTTCATTCTACTGTAGCAGACATTGATTAACTAAGCGTAAGGCCTCCAACTCGTTATTTGTGGGAGAATTTCTCATGGGAGGATTTGTCTCTGGGACATTCTCGGATTGTCTGTCGTTTGTAGCTTCTTGTTGGTCTTGCATTCGTGGTATGTTTGTTTGGCCTCTGCTCATGTTGCGGGTTGAGACCATCAGTCATTGAATGATCAGTGTATTTATAACAGAAACAGTCACTCCAACAGACGACGCCAAAGTAATGATGTAAATTAGCGTTGATGAATAGATGGTATAAAAGGTGTTTGATAGCTTAGATTTGAGTTACAAAGCTCACGAGGATCGTAAGAAATATTGCTGAAAGGTTAGGGGTATCTACACAGTGAAAATATAGTTGTTCACCGGCTCGAGAGCTCTGTTAGTCCACTCTTTAATGGAAGTTCTTGCTCCCTGGATCTTATATCAATTGCCTGAATGAATCTTAGTCGAACCGTTACGTACAATTAGTGGTTCTTCCNGAGGTTCTTGCTCCCTGGATCTATATCAATTGCCTGAATGAATCTTAGTCGAACCGTTGGGTATAATTAGTGGTTCTTCCTATTTTTGGATGCATTATACAGTATTTATAGGATTATTACTAATTTTGCAAGAACTACACCGAGATCCTTGTCATTTATTCGAAAAATCTTTCATAATCTTAGGAGTGAATCTCGACTGGTGAGAGTTTTATACCTTGATTGTAGCTTGGCCGTTGATGTCTTCTATTATCCAACTGACTCTTCCTCGCACCTTCTTTTATTGACTATAAGAAATTCCAAGATCTAGACCTCACAAATAAAAAAATATATAAACTCATATACGTGACACATTTAATAAACAAATAAAAACTTTCGATATAAACACAAATGATTTGATAAACAAATACCACAACACAATTTGATTAACTCATTTAATTCAGAATTTAAACATTTGCCCAAGAGTAAAGCCCAAGACCCAAATCACACTAAAAAGAAAAAAGACTCTCGTCTTTTGAGCTGAGCCTGTCTCGCGAAAGAATATAGGAAACTATAACAATTTATAGACATCAGATGCTACCAGCATCTCCTGCCTATTCGATGTGGGATATAGTGCAAATGCAAGTAAATGCTTTCCAAAGAGCTCTATTTTGCTGCCTTCCCAAGAGCTGTGTTCAAGTTGAATTAGCAGTGAAATAATTTAAATATTTTATCATGTATTTGTGTATAAAGTTTATTTTTTAAATTATATTTTTTTAATAACTTTTATATATGTAAACTTTATAAAACTAACAATCTAACAATTTTAGATGGATTGTATATTTTTTGTGGCTATCACTAAAAATAAAAAATTTATGGCTAATTTTTTAAAATAATTATTAATTTATTATTATATTAAATTTATTTAAATGGGTAAATAGGTGATAAACGGGTTGACAGGTCTCACCTTAATACAACCGGTTTATTAAACGTGTCTGGCGGGTCAATCTGTTTACTACCCAAATCCATTAAAGTCTCACCCAAACTCGCTTAATTCGTGTCGGTTAATCGTGTCGTGTCGGACTTTGACAGACCTACTCACAAGAGGAGGATATAAGTGATAAAACCTTACTTTTAGTAATTGGTCTCTAATTGATTTCTTGGTTNTAATACAACCGGTTTATTAAACGTGTCTGGCGGGTCAATCTGTTTACTACCCAAACCCATTAAAGTCTCACCAAAACTCGTTTAATTCGTGTCGGTTAATCGTGTCGTGTCGGACTTTGACAGACCTACTCACAAGAGGATGATATAAGTGATAAAACCTTACTTTTAGTAATTGGTCTCTAATTGATTTCTTGGTTGCAAAATCTTGAGAGAATGAAGAGTGGTCAACTGCCCTAAACACAATTAGTTCTATGTGCAGTAACTGGAAAATCACTCTTTTCAGATTGTCTATTACTCGAGGCTTCTTATTTTGAGGTTTTCTAACATTAATCTTTGGGGACAAAACCTTTATCCAATTGAATAATTCTTGTAAGGATTTTTGATTGGGAAGTCGCCCAATGATTTTGATCCTTGTGGAATAATGATTATTCCTAGAAACTATAGATATAGATACGGGTATGAGAAACGAATACAATAATATGTGAACACAAAAATACATAAAATTTTAAAAATAAGACCTCAAAAACAACTTTTGCTTCAAAGGAAAAAAATCTATTGATTGGAAACCACTTTACAAGTAATAAAATGGCGCTCCACAAGAAGGCATCAGGTGTAACAACGGAGTATCCAAGGAACTAAATTTCATTTTGTTTTCATTGAAATGGCAAAAACGCTTGGACCTATTTTCATGAAAAGCAAATCAAATTCGTGGTTAAATATTGAAATTATTAAGTTTCAAGCTATTTGAAAATATTTTTGCATGTTTCGATCAATAATTCTGGTAAATAAATATTCATATTTTTCTTTGTTTCAATCATGTAATGAAAATATTTTTGGAGCAATTACAAAATATTTCTATTTCTCAAGCGATTGAAACTATGCATCAAAATAAAACTTTAATCCTTGAAAACATTTACAAAAGCAATTTGAATTTTGTGGAAGAATTATACGGGCTTCAAGTCAGTGCTTGGCACTAAAATGCAGTGTCACTAGAGGGACCTTTTGACCCATCCCATGGTTTTTTAAAAAACAATTCCTAACTAAAGGTTGGTTTGAAAATAATTCTCAAACTTAAATAGTTTAAAACACGTTAGTTGGTCTAACGTTTTTAGGCTTAAAGACGTTAGTTGGTTTGACCTTTTTTTGCCTAAAAACGTCAATCCAACTGACATCTTCAACTCCACATAAAACTCATTAAAAATTGAAGAAACGTCAAACGGTCTGACGCGTTCAGTAGCCCATCAGACGATTTGACGTGTTCAGCAGTCCAACTAATTTTTTTGTAAATTGCAAGGATTTTAACGCGTCAGACCAAATGACGCGGTCAAAGTTGTCGTACACCACACCTTAATGACTAATCTCCACTAAATGGAAAATATATTGCAAAAAAATAAGGCTTAATGACGTTTTTAGCTATTCCCTTGCACTGCATTCCAATAAAAACGTCAATTTTAGCTATTTCCTTAGCAGGGGTAGATCCCATAAATTCATGTGTATTCGAACTTTGTCTAAAATACAATAACAAATGAACACGATATGGGGATTTGGAAATGTTTATGGAATGAACACTATAGAGATAATAAGGGTTGCATGGAATAATATAAAAAATATGCAGCAAGCAAAAAAAAAAATAAAAAAAGAGCAGATCACAAAAAAGAAAATCACCTCCCAAAGCATTACAAAAAGGAATGGAACTATAAGTAGTCTAACAACATAAAGATAATAAAAAATACAAACGAAATTTATGCATTTTGTGATCAAAAAAAATTGACTAGGATCATATTAATATTGATTAGCAATTATATTTATTTGATGCATTTATAATATTTTATTAAAAAATAGGGTAAATTTCATGTTAGTCCTGAATTTTACCTCTAATATCAATTTAATTCATAAACTTTCATTTGTCTTATTTTAGTCTCTCAGCTATCAATTTTGTTACATTAAGTCTTTTTATTTATTTTCATCGTTAGATCAATGCTGAAATCAATCAAATTGGGCTAATCTCCAGTTGATCTGACGATAAAAATTAATGGAATGATTTAATTGAAATAAAATTGATAATTGATAGATTAAATTAAAAGAATTAAAAATTTAGGTACTAAATTAAAACCTGAGAAAAAATTTAAGGGTCACTTATAATAATTACCCAAACAAATATTAATTTATTTTTTGTATTGCATATTCCATTCCGTGGAGATCAGTCCTTAAGGTGTGGTGCATGACAAGTTTGACCGCGTCATTGGGTCTGACGCGTTAAAATCCTTGCAATGCAAAAGAAGAATTAGTTCGGCCGGTGAACGCGTCAGACTGTCGGACATTTCTTAAATTTTTAAGGAGTTTTTTGTGGAGTTGAAGACGTTAGTTAGACTAATATTTTTAAATTAAAAATGTCAAATTAATTGACGTTTTTAAATCTAAATACGTCAAATCAACTGACATATTTTTAAATTACCTGGGTTTGGGAATTATTTTCAAATCAACCCTTAGTTGGAATTNTTAAATAGTTTAAAACACGTTAGTTGGTCTAACGTTTTTAGGCTTAAAGACGTTAGTTGGTTTGACCTTTTTTTGCCTAAAAACGTCAATCCAACTGACATCTTCAACTCCACATAAAACTCATTAAAAATTGAAGAAACGTCAAACGGTCTGACGCGTTCAGTAGCCCATCAGACGATTTGACGTGTTCAGCAGTCCAACTAATTTTTTTGTAAATTGCAAGGATTTTAACGCGTCAGACCAAATGACGCGGTCAAAGTTGTCGTACACCACACCTTAATGACTAATCTCCACTAAATGGAAAATATATTGCAAAAAAATAAGGCTTAATGACGTTTTTAGCTATTCCCTTGCACTGCATTCCAATAAAAACGTCAATTTTAGCTATTTCCTTAGCAGGGGTAGATCCCATAAATTCATGTGTATTCGAACTTTGTCTAAAATACAATAACAAATGAACACGATATGGGGATTTGGAAATGTTTATGGAATGAACACTATAGAGATAATAAGGGTTGCATGGAATAATATAAAAAATATGCAGCAAGCAAAAAAAAAAATAAAAAAAGAGCAGATCACAAAAAAGAAAATCACCTCCCAAAGCATTACAAAAAGGAATGGAACTATAAGTAGTCTAACAACATAAAGATAATAAAAAATACAAACGAAATTTATGCATTTTGTGATCAAAAAAAATTGACTAGGATCATATTAATATTGATTAGCAATTATATTTATTTGATGCATTTATAATATTTTATTAAAAAATAGGGTAAATTTCATGTTAGTCCTGAATTTTACCTCTAATATCAATTTAATTCATAAACTTTCATTTGTCTTATTTTAGTCTCTCAGCTATCAATTTTGTTACATTAAGTCTTTTTATTTATTTTCATCGTTAGATCAATGCTGAAATCAATCAAATTGGGCTAATCTCCAGTTGNATTTGTCTTATTTTAGTCTCTCAGCTATCAATTTTGTTACATTAAGTCTTTTTATTTATTTTCATCGTTAGATCAATGCTGAAATCAATCAAATTGGGCTAATCTCCAGTTGATCTGACGATAAAAATTAATGGAATGATTTAATTGAAATAAAATTGATAATTGATAGATTAAATTAAAAGAATTAAAATTTTAGGTACTAAATTAAAACCTGAGAAAAAATTTAAGGGTCACTTATAATAATTACCCAAACAAATATTAATTTATTTTTTGTATTGCATATTCCATTCCGTGGAGATCAGTCCTTAAGGTGTGGTGCATGACAAGTTTGACCGCGTCATTGGGTCTGACGCGTTAAAATCCTTGCAATGCAAAAGAAGAATTAGTTCGGCCGGTGAACGCGTCAGACTGTCGGACATTTCTTAAATTTTTAAGGAGTTTTTTGTGGAGTTGAAGACGTTAGTTAGACTAATATTTTTAAATTAAAAATGTCAAATTAATTGACGTTTTTAAATCTAAATACGTCAAATCAACTGACATATTTTTAAATTACCTGGGTTTGGGAATTATTTTCAAATCAACCCTTAGTTGGAATTTTTTTTAAAAAAAACCTATGGGATGGGTCAAAAGCTCCACTAGAGGTATAAAACAAAAGTATAAAAAGAAAAGCGGAGTTCATTTTACTTAAAACAATGTCTATTGAGAAACATATAGAAATAATAACAACCCAAAAGAAGGAATCACGCAAAACTCACAAGTGAGCAAGAGCATTCTTTTGAAGAAAAACTCTCTTAGGATTGTTACCAATGCCATTGCAGGGGTGATCTAGGTAATCATCAACTTGTCTATAGAAATCTTCCTTTTTCTAATTGTTTGTTTGTTAAGCATTACAAGGGTGTTAAGGTCTCCAATCTATTTTTTCAAGACCCCACCATTTCTCTACTGCTAGAGACGATACACTCTGATATGTAAAGTTGAGCTTCATAAAAAACATCTTCTAATTTTCCTCCAATTCCGTGGAGTCCATTGAATGAAATTGTTGCATTGTGTCTGTTGACATTGTTGATCATTGAGATGCAAAATACTTTTCTATAGTGAAGCATAGATCTACATGGATAATTAAATCAATCGAAATTAATAAGTTAATTTTTAGAATTACTTGTTGCAAAGAAAAGGAGAGCACTTAACACATTTGATGTCTTTTTAACATTGATAGTATATAATACTTCAAAAACACTTGCGTGTCTCATGTTTGTACCTTTTGTATTTGATCTTTAACAAATATTACAGCAACCTTGACTGTCTAAACATTAACCTTAATAGATCAAGATGGTTCGAATGGGAAGATTTCATAGTTTATTGCCTCGAGATTCTAGAGCTTTTGACCCATCTCATGGGATTTTTAAAAAAAAATCCCAACTAAGGCTTGGTTTCAAAATATTTCTCAAACCCAGACCATTTTAAAAACGTCATTTGGTATGACGTTTTTAAGCCAAAAGACGTCAGTTGGTTTGACGTCTTTACCTTAAAAACTTCAGACCAACTGACATTTTTAAGCTTATTCTGAAGATAGGATGGAGGTTGGAGACGTCAGTCCAATTGACGCTTTTATTTAGAAACGTTAGTTGCATTGACTTGTTTAACTCAAACTCAAAACCCATTTTTTTCCCTCCTCTGTTTTTGCCTTTTCCCTATTTCTTCTCTTCTTCCCCCTAAATTGAGCCCTAAGTCAGCCTACTATCACCATCGGAGAACCACCAGCGTAAAAGACCATCAGAGAACAACCATCGCAAAAGACTATTGTAGAACCACCACTAGCGGAGACCCACCACCATCGCAGAACCACCTAGCACCACCCACGACCACCCAGCCCCACCCACGACCACTAAAGCCCAAATCTAAGCTATTTTGTCAGCCTCCATTGCACCGTTGACAGCATCCACCACATCCGGTGAGAATTGTTTGATTATTTAATGAAAAATATTGAAATTATATGAAATGATAGAAATATTGAAATTCACTGAAAGTATTTATTATTGAATTGAGTTGATTATTGATTGAGTTATTGAGTTGTGTATTGAGTAGATTATTAATTATTGATTATTGAGTTGATTAATGAATTGAGTATTGAGTAGAATATAAATTATAGATTATTGATTATTGAGTTGATTATTTAATTGGGTATTGAGTAGTGTATATGAAAATTTTTTCAATTAGGCTATGTGGGATCATTTGGTATTTTTATTGAATCAAATTTGATAAGGTTATCGATATGAGTAAAAATGTGCATCAAATTTATCGTTGGATGTGGTTAGTTACAGTTGTGAAGGGATTGAGATACAAATGAAATAAATTTTTGTGTTTGTTTGGATAGCTCTTTTTTAATACTCACTGTGCGATTGCTTTTTGATTAGTGGAGGAGGAATGTTAATAACATAAATTTAATATCCTAAACCAGTTAGCTTTGAAGAACATTATTAAGTTCGACTCCATTAGGCTTGTGAGCAAGTGTTTTCTTGTTAATCTTAGTTGCAAGAAGACACTTCTTTCCATGTGAATTAAATTTGTGAAACACATTGCTCTCTCTCTCTCTCTCTCTCTCTCTCTCTCTCTCTTACACACACACAAATCATCCAAATACATGTTTGAAACAACATTAAAAGGAAACGAAAACTACTGGCCAAGGTAGTTTNAGAAAATTTTATTTTTTGGGTACATCTAACAAAAATTGTTATTTTTATACTGCAGATGATATGACAGTCATTCACTGCTAATGTGTTGGCCACTCTACTTAATTATTGCTTACGTGGGCGAGACTTATGGACTATCTGGGCCCCGCTCATATGTTTTGATGTGGAGTGGAATTTTTCAGACCGTGTTATGTGACAGTTTGGATGCAAACAGCCCATACCAGCGCCATGTGATTCCAGGCAGGAGTTGCATGCCACAAATAGGCGCGGCAGACATGGTTATGACTAGACAATCGCACATCAACGGTACATCAGCATGTGGGATCAGCGGCGAGATTTTATTATCCATGGTGAGCCTACACTCAACATGATGGATGCCACTGATCCCTACATGGAGTGGTATCGGTGCATCGCTAGGCTACTTATCGAACCGCCGATGCCGCGGCCTGACATGAGTTTTCAGCCCGTCGGCAGTATCATCGAGCTGATGGTACGTGTTGTTTACTTGGTATTTAAATAAAATGTGGTACATAAATTATTTATTTTTGATTTTAATCTTTATTTTAGTGGTTCTGCAAGCACAGACACTAACACAGGTATATCACACAGTTCGTGATACAATTAGTGGTAAGCTTGATATGGGCAGATATCAGGCGACTGTCAGGCAGACGGGGGAGCTAAGCTACCGGTGTTTGTCAGTTATTTCTGAGCACGGAAGACTTGTGCCGCATCCGACAGACATTCAATAGCCAGTTGTTGCAGCCCCAGTTCATGCATGACAGCGGGGAGTATGCATACCTCGATAGCCAGCTGCACGCGCACATGAACAGACTCTCCCACCGGCCGTGGATACTGCTGTGACATCATCAAAGGCAAGCCCATCGACTGCATATGTTCCCCAGACTGTTGCAGAGGCAAGCCCATCTACCCCATATATCCCAGCTTTTGATTTTGACATTCCTACACCGGTCGTTCACCATCAGTCTTCATCACCGCTTGATCGTCCTACAGTTACATCATGTGGGTCATTGTTGACCTCTCCAGGTGTTGATGCATTGGCGACTCCATTCACACCTACACTAGAGCCATGTGTTATGACAGATACATCACTTTCACCTGTTGGGGCATGTATTCCACGTATTGTTCCACTGATGCCCACACGATCTACTTCTCCTATACCATACCGTGACAGTTCTAATGATACTGAGGTTCCAGCTGAGGGAGTTACACAGGACCCATTACTGTCACACATAGGTCGAGGCAGAGGTCGGCATGGAGTCGATTGTCATACGCACCATACACATGATCCAGTAGATGGTGGAGTTACAAAAGATATACCGCCTCTGTCTAAAGATCAGCGGCCCAAGCGGCAGAGGAAACCATCACCTTATGGGACTTAGTCTTTTTTTTGACATTTGTTTGTATAAAATTTGTAAATATTATTGTTGTACATAAAATTTATTTGTGTTCATAGTTTCATGTAATAGTATTTCATTACTGTCTTTCAGATTATTTATTCAATACTCTAAAGACATGTTTGTTGAATAAGATAATATAGAAACATAAAGTTATACAGTACACCATATTTCATAGAAATAAAATACAGAAATATAATACATAAACATATTGCAAACACAAGTATGGTGACGAAAGTGTAAATATTACAACACAAGATTTTCATGACACTTCTTCATGTGTCATCATCTTCGTCAGACAGGTAATGATCAGAAATACATCCATCTTCACCACTTAATTGGTAACTTAAAATTGCTTCTTGCATCCTCCCTTCTATAGCATGGTCGCCTGCAATATGGGGTAGATTGTACCAATTGCAAAGGATTACCATTCGATTATTCTCAACTCGAATGCGAAATAATGCTCGCTCTAATTCTTGAGGATGGTTAACAGGCATACCAATGACAACCTGTCGAGGCCTTCTTATGTTGCAAGAACGTAAGTCTAAGCTTAAATTTTCTCTTTTTGTCAAACGATATTGTCATTCCACCATCATTGTGTTCGTAGCTGTTAGTGAATAGTGTAACTGAGGATTCATTGGATAAAAGAACTCATCCTCTAAAGTCCAATGATAACCCAGAGTTTCAAACAGGGTTCTCAGACTAAAATTCATTGTTAGAGATAAATTTTGTACATTAAACATTTTACATGAGTTCATACTTATAGGCAATTTATTTATGTGCGTATGCAAATGACATTAGAACATTATGTAGTCACAATCACGAACTACACAATAATATGTAGTCACAGTCACATAGACTGACATTTAACCAGTGTTTAGTCATAGTAACCTATTGTGTTGTCACAACGACTGACAATGATGCAAGTATCTGTTTCTGCTGACATGTAATAGTGTGTAATCACGCGTACTGCACAAGTATCTTGTTACTGTTTGACCATCAACTCTGTCCACGAAGTGACTACACTCTACTGCACTGCTGCTAACAAATTACTTGTGTAGTCACAGTCACACAGATTGACATTTAACTAGTGTTTAGTCACAGTAACCTATTGTGTTGTCACAACGACTGACAATGATTCAATTGTCTGTTTCTACTGGCATGTAATAGTGTATAGTCACACGTATTGCACAAGTATCTTGTTATTGTTTGACCATCAACTCTGTCCACGACGTGACTACACACTACTGCACTGCTGCTAACAAATTACTTGTGTAGTCATAGTCACACAGACTGACAATTAACCAGTGTTTAGTCACAGTAACCTATTGTGTTGTCACAACGACTAACAATGATTCAATTGTCAGTCATTGTAACTATTTTTTATTCAGCAGCACTAATGTGTTGTCACATTCCACATCCTGTGACTACACAGTAGTTACTAGCCATAAACCCTAATATTGTTAAACGTATCACGGGGCGTGAATCACTATGACGTAGGATGAATCAGGGTCTATTAAAATTAATGGACTACTTTTCTCAGTGTATTGTCACAGTCACTGCATACCAGTGTCTGTTTCTCCTAACATGTAATAGTGTATAGTCACGCGTACTACACAAGTATCTTGTTACTGTTTGACCATCAACTCAAACATAAAGGTGACTACACACTGCTGCACTACTGACAAATGTATTTTATTTTAGACAATGAAAATCACTATAAAAACATAATATATGGTGGGTCATATAACATGTATTACACATTATGTTTACTTCAAGAGCACGAGCAGGTGATACCAGCCGTAGGCATGAACCAGTGTGGTTATTACAAGAGTGAGATGATGATTACAAAAGTGAGAGATTTCTGATTCAAAGGAGTATTATGCCAAACTTCGTCTTGATCGTTTCCACGCACTCAATTATGCTAAAATAGAGCATTTTGATCCTAAATATGCTGAAATTAAATTTTAGAGGATCAATTACTTGTTACTGATCCTGAGCTTTCTGATTTCTTTGATTTGGACGATGATGCATTTGACACTTTTGTCCCATCATGTTTATGTGTACTCGATAATCCTGTATGTTATTTTGAATATCAATCACGTTGTTGACATCCTTTTTTAACATGTACACGTTTTGAATAAATTATGGTTTTTCACAGCTTAATAAACATTAATGTCGACATGATCAACATTGCAAATAAAATTTTATTTTTATTTTATGTATGCATTTATAATTATATGATAAAAAATAAATTAATTATATGTGTACGTTTTCAATTTTTTAAGTTTCATATGCTTAAAAATATAAGTATATTTAAATTATCAAAATTTATTTATTGAATGTAATTAAATTTTTAAATAAATAAATAAAATCATCCTCTCAAAAAGAGAGGGAACAAAACATTTTTAGAAATTAAAATTAATTAGAAATTGATTAAAATTATATTTATTTGATTCTTTCGTAATATTTTATAAAAAAATACGGTAAGTTTCATAGTTAGTCATGAATTTTATCTCCAATTTCAAGTTAATCCATGAACTTTCACTTATCTTATTTTAGTCCCTCAACTATCAATGATTGAATTGAAATAAAATTGATATTTGATGGATTAAATTAAAAAAATTAAAATTTTAGGGACTGCATTAAAATCCGAGGGAAAATGATAAGAGTCACTTATGATAATTATCCAAATAAATATTAATTAATCTTTTTATTCAAGCATTAGATTTTTATTCAAGATTTTTTAATTTTTTTATTCAAGCATTTTGGACTAATGTCTTTTTAGTTAATAAAATAGGCATATGTGGAGGCAGACGTGATGACATCCTTTAGTTTTAAATATTAATATAATTTTTTAACTTAGGCATGAAGGTAATAGTCCTTTTAAGTTATATGAATTTTGTGGACTTGATCTGATGCATTGAAGATTTTAAAATAAACGCGTCATTTGGACCGACGCTGCTTCTAAAAGACATCAGTCCAACTCACGTGTTTTGACAATTTACTAGATTCCATAATAAGCATAAAAAGTCAGTTGATCCAACGTTTTTAAACTAAAGATGTCAAATCAACTGACGACTTTTACCTTAAAAATATCAGACCAAATGACGTTTTTAAAATAGTCTGAGTTTGGAAAATATTTTGAAATCAAGCCTTAGTTGAGATTTTTTTTTGAAAAATCCCATAGGATGGGTCAAAACCTTCCGAGATTCTAAGTCTACTTATCAAAAGAGGGTTTTTGTTCATCCGATAATTGTTGCTTGTAATTACAAACTTCTAGAGTTCGCCTTGTAGGTATGAATCTAGAAAACACATAGCTAGACGGAGTGGAAACACTTGCGTATTCAACCTTGAATTGTTTGGGTTTTCACTTGGCTCAGCCACAACCAGGGTAGAGCCAGAAAGTCATGTCAGAGTGGGCACAAATATTTTAAAAAATTAATTTTTTTTTTTACAATTTATAGAAATAAGACAATAATTTATATTTAATTACATTCTATTTAATACTTAAAAGTTCATTAAATTCAACATACCAAAATTTGATAAGCTTAGTATATACAAACGACATCAAATTATTCTTTTTTACAAAATATAGGTCAATTAAAATTATTTAGAATTGACTCTGGTGAATTTTTATTTTTTGAAATCATTGCTTAACAACTTTATTATTTTTTATATACACCATCATTTTATCACTTTGGTCTTTATATACATAACATGTCCAAAATGTGTCAAAAAAATTTATATTCTTCTAGTTGGGCAATTGGGAGTGAGTGAGACAAAGAGGAAAAAAAAAAGATAACTAATAAGATAAGTGTTATTGATGTCTGTCAAGTGGGCCAAAAATTTTGTTTTTTAATGGTGGACCAAAAATTTTATTTTTTTAATCGATTTGGGTGAGTTGTGATAGGTCAAAGATTTAATTTTTTAATAAGTTTTGGTAGATAGTAGTGGGCTCAAATTTTTTTATTTTAAATAGACTTAATTTTTTAATTCTTTTGAGTAAATAATGTGGGTCTATTATTTTTATCCTAGATTTTGGGTGAGGACACATCGTGAAATNATTTTAAATAGACTTAATTTTTTAATTCTTTTGAGTAAATAATGTGGGTCTATTATTTTTATCCTAGATTTTGGGTGAGGACACATCGTGAAATTCTCTCCTCGGATGAGCACCAGGAAAGCAAACACTAAATAAGAACATCAAAAGCTACTTTGAAAGAAAAATAATATTTAAAGCTACAAAAATGATAGAAAGGCATCAACTTTGTGAAGATAAGATTCAAATAGGAAACTTTAGTGNAAAGCTACAAAAATGATAGAAAGGCATCAACTTTGTGAAGATAAGATTCAAATAGGAAACTTTAGTGAAATTCGCACGCAAGGAACATGCAAGATTCATCCCATGCAAAGGCTAAGCCCTTGCATTATATAAGCTCAATGAATCAGAGGTTTGGTAGCCAGTACAGTTCTTAATTATGGCAACTTCGGGCAATCTATTGACAGTTGTTCTACTTGTTTCTTTTTCATTCAATGCATTTGGGGTCGAAAGGGAGTGTGATTGTTCAGTGCCCGTTGAGCGAGACAGCTTTCCCAAGGGATTTGTATTCGGGGCGGGAACATCTTCCTATCAAGTAAATCACGGTTTCCATTATTATTTGTATTTAAACTATGTAATGCCAATGAATAATGAATCTAGCTACTGAAAGTGCTTATAAACTTTTCTTTTACCCTTACAGATTGAAGGTGCTTATAATGAAGATGGTAAAGGATTAAGTATCTGGGATAATTATACTCACACACATCCTGGTATCTCTCTCTCTCGGGAAAACATTAAGAAATGGACAATAGCTATGTATGTTATATAGAATTCTCTATAAATATGGAAAAAAAATGAACTCTAATACTTGAAATTAATACATACAACTCGAATAACTGATTTTCCGAAAGAAGAAAAAAATTAATAATATATACTTTCTATTCCTTCATTATATAAGATTATTGTTAAATGCAGAAAGGATTGCGAACGAATCCAATGGAGATGTGGCCGTTGATTCTTATCATCGCTACAAGGTATAGTGCTTTGATAAATTTTCTACTATATCTTGGGGATTTGGTAAACCAAGTCTAGCAAATTTTGATTTTAATAGTAGTGGTAACATTTTTATTTATGTTGTTGCAGGAAGATGTGTGCATGGCCAAACAACTAGGCCTAGATGCTTATAAATTCCAAATCTCCTGGTCCAGAATCTTACCAAGTAAGAATTGATTGGAGGTTAGACTTGGATGATATTAATCGTATTGAGTTGGAGTTGACTAATTTTCAAAAACCCAAAATGACATAACCCTAACACAACATGACACTAAACGATTGACACCGTTACTTCAAACCATGAAGATAATTTATTCAAGTTATCCTAGGCATTTGATTTCTGAGTTTGATTTGTAATTAGTGTTGCATTATTTTTTCAATATGTTGCCATTTTCAGATGGAAAAACAGTGAACCCTAAGGCTATCGTCTTCTATAACAACCTCATAAATGAGCTCACAGCCCAAGGTTACTTTAACTCTTTCATTCAAGTAATATTTCAAGATAATTTTATTTATTTATACTTCATTTTTGCTCACACATATTTTTTCATGCAATTTGATGTGTGAAGGTATAGAGCCCTATGCCGTTCTCTTCCATTTTGAGCTTCCGCAAACCTTAGAAGATGAATATATGGGTTTCTTAGATCGCCGTATAGTGTAGGTTACTCGATCCTATCATTTAGTTTCACAAAATAGAAGTGACAGTCGTCCTTTTTGTTNGATCGCCGTATAGTGTTGTTTACTCGATCCTATCATTTAGTTTCACAAAATAGAAGTGACAGTCGTCCTTTTTGTTGTTTTGCAATGAAAGCAAGCTAGTAAACAGGATTTGACTAGATGCAATTTGAGTAATATTTTTTACTTTCTGCATTGTAAATTCTTCGAATTTCACATTGATTGTTCTTTCGTTTGACATGTAGGCTTTTTTCTCATTTTATTTTGTAAATTTTTTAACTCCACCGTTGACTTATATTAAGAAATTTCCACCTCGAACTTTTTTCGAAGTCTTATTAATAGCAATAAATAAATCTAAGACGAGGTACTTTTTTAGATTGTATGAATTCTCAAATTTTATCTTCTTTATTAAGCCCATTTTCTAGTAAATGTATTTTTCATCAAAATATATACAACAATAAATGTATTTAAAATTCAAATATCCATACANCGAGGTACTTTTTTAGATTGTATGAATTCTCAAATTTTATCTTCTTTATTAAGCCCATTTTCTAGTAAATGAATTTTTCATCAAAATATATACAACAATAAATGTATTTAAAATTCAAATATCCATACAAAAACACTATCTACAATAAAATAATGTTAATAAAATTTAATGGCGTAATAAAAAATGTTTTATCAACCTTGAATGCAAAAGTTGCGGATATGGAGGATTATCTGATTTTGATAAACATTCTTCCCTAAGATAAATTGTAATATGTGATAGATAAGACATAAAAATAATTTCCGTACATGTAATCTTTTTAATTGTTTGGATTCGAAAAAAAAGAAGGTATTATACCTGTGTAGAATTATTCACATTGGATAAAATTTGTATTCGTGTAGGTATTTATAACATTACTCATAATTTCAATACCATGTTAAGTGGGTGAATCACATTTTGAATTGTAACTGATTGTCCAAAAAAAATTGAAACCAACTAATTTTATTTTTATTTTTTTTCTTAAATTGAGAATATATAAAATCAATTATGTTTTCTTTAATCGCTGGTCGATGGTGATGAGATTTGAACTGATGGTTTTTATTTTTTCTCATATTGATCAAGAGACATTTTTTTTACATAACAGGGATGATTTTCGCCACTTCTGTGAAGTTTGTTTTTTAAATTTCGGTGATCGGATAAAACATTGAGCTTCGTTGAATGAACCACTTTCTTTTGCGCAATATGGGTATTCAACGGGTGAACATGCACCGGGTCGATGCTCCAAATTTATAAACAATTGCACTGAAGGAGATTCTGCTAGGGAACCCTATGTGGTGGGACACCATCTTCTTCTTGCCGATCTTGCTGTAGTAGAATCTTACAGGAAGTATTTTCAGGTAGAATAAGCTTTTAATATTTACATTAATCAATTGCAATGCTAATTTTGTATGAATAACGTTTTATATTAATAACTCGCATTGAAAATTACCACGCATAATTAATTATATTTTCACGGGGAACATGAGGAGAGCTGCAACTGCATTAAAACTTGTACCACATTAAAAAGTAATACATTCCAAGTTAGTCATCAAAGTTGAGTGGGTCTCTCCTTCCATTACCAAATGATTTTGAGTTGGATACTTTAAAATGGTACGAGAGCTAAGCTACTTGAGTCTTTTGGACATGACTTTAAATTTCTCAATAATTTGATTGCCCATCTACTTTTACGAGAATTATACTTTAATATTCTGATCTTATTTATAATTATCTATCTCTTCACTTGCGAGCGAGAGTCGCCATGATAATACTTGCTAAACGAGTACTATATGCGTCTTGTAAGCCTCTTCATTAAATGGTCTATATTTTTACGTTTGAGTAGGGCTCATACATGCACAGAGCATTGGAGCTTATCCCACATCAAAATAATAATATTTTATAAACTTATATGTCTTTCGTGATCACACTACTTGCTTAGAAAAACACAACATCGACTTTGATCGTTTACATTTGACGATTTATATTACGATTTAATATTTTATTCTTGTAATATTTTAGTAATACTAACTCATTTAAAATTTAACCATTCAAAAATAGTAACTTAAATTCTAACTTTTTAAGCTTTTAACCACAATAATTTATTTAAATTTTAACTTTTTAACCTTCTAACCACAATAACTCATTTAAATTTTATTTTTAACCAATTCAACACATACATTAAAAGAAAAAGCGTGATGTGCTTTGCATGGGGCACACTAGTACTATTACATGGGAGCATCTTTACCGATTAGGATGCATTTTATGCCATGTATCTCTAAGGTACTATAATTATGATTGCTTTGCAGCCATATCAAAAGGGTAAAATTGGAATACAACTTTGCATGGAATGGCCTATTCCTTACACGAATACGGAAGAAGATCAAGCTGCACAACGACGAGCACTAGATGCACAGCTAGGATGGTGAGTATGAAAGTGCTTTGTTGATGATGTATATTTGATTTTCATAGCATATTTTTAAATTTGTTAAAAAATTAAATATTTGATTTGATATGAATAACGCAATCAATAATAAATTTTATCTGAATTTGGACTCAGCTTCATTTCTAATAGGCTTATAGACTAGATGTCTTACGGGGGACAAGGCCTTGTAGGGACAAATTATTGTTGGAGACAAGCCCTTGCATAGCCTTAAAATACTTTCATAGCATTAAAAATATGAATTTTTTAAATCCGATTAATTAGATTTAGATTATAAATGAATCCCTGACAGTGACGAATTCATCTTCTTTCCCACCAACACTCTCTTTTTATTTTCATTTTTTTTATTTTAAGAACAATTAATGCAATTGAATCTCCCATTCATATCACAGGTACATGGACCCATTGGTATTCGGGAGGTATCCAAAAACAATGCGAAGAAATGTAGGAAACAGATTGCCCAATTTTACAGCTAGTGAATCCAAAAGGCTAATTGGGTCATTTGACTTTATTGGATTAAACTACTACCTTTCTCAGTATGTTCTTGATGATCCTACTCCGATTCAAAATGTAAGCTGTGAAACGGATGCGCATGTAAAATTTACAGGTAAGTAGAACCTTTATCTCCCTAGTTGTTCTTTATAAAATCTATGATAGTGATAGGAGTCTCATGCACCGAACCGCCACTTTTTTTTTTTTTTTTTATAAATAATGTTTGCTTTTTTCCTTGAGCAGATTCCCGAGATAATGTTTCCTTGTGCAATCCTGTAAGTAATTCAATCAGTAATCTTATTAAAAAGGAAATTTCATATTGGATTTTCAAAACATGATGATGTACCTAAACTCACTTTGATTTGTATAATAGTCAAGCAAGTGGTGAAACGTAAATTCACATTTCTTGAGTTTGAGTTAACATGTCCACATAAAATATGATTTTAATCAATGTCAATGGTTTGTGGGTGATTGCGTGAATCTAAACACTAGAGGGCGAGCTCTCTGGAATGATTATTTCTATGTAGTAAAACCAAAAGAGATGTTACTTATTACCACTCTTTCATTTCCTAACTAGTGACATTTAATATCATAATGTTTGTAAAATGCCACAGAAACGTCATTTTTACTGAGATTCCTTGCTAAAAAATCTATTTCTGAACCATTTTCTATGCGCTACATGTTTCTGACATGCAAGTTTATATCATTAATATTGCTACAGGGTAGCTTTTCTTGGATTTGCAACCATCCACCAGGGATTCGCGAATCTTTGATCTATCTCCATGGTAACTGCAGTGTTCCACTCATCTACATTACAGAAAATGGTAATTGCAATTATATTAATTTTAATAGCATCAAGGGCACATGGGAATATTATTTTGTCACTTATTGAACTATGTTATATATCTAGTTCTTGGTTCAATAAAACTAAGTTTTACTCACAATAATTTTATATTTGGCTAATTATATTTTTCAGCGTAAAATTTACGCTGATTTTTACTTGAGTTCTTAAAAATTCTAGTCAATTTCGTTATCCAATTTTAGGATTAGTACCAATTCAAGCAATATCTTTATTCAAAAATCATAACGGTCATAAGGATCCATCAGGTGCCACATGTCATCTAGAAAAAATAGCATATCTTTTGCCGTGAAAAACCTAATCATCTTATTGACTGGATTGAATAAAAAAATGTTAGAAGTTGGACGACAAAATTTCTGTTAAAAAACTTGAAGTATCAAAGTGAGAATCAATTAATATTTCAAGAATAAAAACGGTAATTAACTCAACTGTTTTGAGACATATAGGATCGCAAAGATTGTGATTCCCTACTTGTTTAGAACCTCATACAATTTATACTTGCTTAGGGGACTATGAGAAGAATTATGATGACTGTAAAATTGAGGGGGTCTTTTGTCAACCCGTTGATCACCTATTAACCCGTAAAAATACCTGTAAATATCGCATAACTCGACATCACGACACAACATCTCATTTACCGGGATCACAACAATACAAAGTTTGGACAGAGTCTCCGTTGTACTGGATACTCCCAAAGGTATAACCTGTGTACACTTCAATCACATGACCCACCTGAAGTCCAATATATAACAATTCATACTTAATTATTATCCATTTACACCATTGGAATAAAAAGACTCAAAGCTCAGAAGTATAATAAAACATTCTTAAAATTTGAAGTTTTAGGAAAACCAACATCTTCTACAGTTAGGAAAACCATCTAGAAAAGTTATACCTGTAGGTTTGTCATCATTTTACTAGTAGGAAAACCAACTGAAAATGTTTTACCGCAAAACTTGATGTTCTATTAGTAGGTTTATCCTACTTGAAAAGTTCTACCGGTAGAAGAACTTGTCATTCTACCAGTAGGTCTTACTGATTTTCTCTCGATTCCATCCTTTTTCAATTCTAATTCATTCCAACATTGTACAACAACAACCCAACTCACATAAAATGACATTTTAAACAAAATAAAGTTCATATGAGTTCGATATAATCCTTTACATACAATTAATGTCCCAAAAACTAGATAACATATTAGTTTTACAAAAATATGATTTAAAGCCACATTTTGACTCTTTTTCATCAACGAGGGCTCGAGTGAGAGCCATCAACAGGCACATATCCCGCACCTATAATGTTGTCTCCATAAAATGTGAGTCACACTCAATCGGGTATCTCGTAAAGAGGCTACTCCCCAATCTAAATGCATGTGAAATGTTCACATGCAAATTCAACAAGCAACAATCAATCCACTCAAGAATGTGCAATTCATAATAAATCTTCTATGTCATGTCATGTTATGAGATGAGACTCACACATACAACTCAACCTGAGTCCTTACCAGCTCCTATAACACATGCAATGTTATGATTTTGAAACCGGGCATTTCAAGTCCTTGTCATTGATATTGCACATCCAATGACCTTTAAAACATAAATCATGTGTCTTTGTTGGGTAGTAGAATTTTGGTGTTTCATTGCAGGTTCCGCTTACCGATACACGTTTTTCGACTTTCACCGGCGGAAGTGTATAATCCAATAACCGGGTCTTGCATTCGAGGGAGTACCTAGACCTTTTTGCTATGCCCGATACAAGTTTTTCATGCAACCTGTGCAACTTTGTCAAACCCTAGTCCGACTATACCGAATCCACTTATCAACCACCAACAATAGTGTTTGATCCAACAACATGCACACACACTCACACTCATGTTAAATACCCACGAACACGATGTTTCTCGTGCTTATACTAATGTATATGTACAATTGTAATTTTCAACCATGTTCAATATGTCATAAGTACAATATGAACAATTTCAATCTCCAATCAACATACTATATGGTCAATTACATCATAAGCATATAACCACCATCAATAACTTTAATATCAATATATCACATGCATATACCAACTTCTAGGATCAATTTCTAAGCATGTTACATCACAATCAATGTAATTAATACATATAATCCACATAGGCATTTAATCAAGCACCTTCAAGACACCAAATCATATAATCACATAAAATGCCCAATTTCATAACATAATATAAGAAACCACATCAAGTAATTTCTACATACCCAATTAAAGTTAGAATTGAATTTACTCATTTCTATACCTATTTTTCACATTTCAACTATCATGGTAAGTGTTATACATGAGATTACATCTCTAACACCCTACCTATTTCATATCTTTACCCTAGATTGAAAATAAACTTAGTTAGGATGAAAGCCCTACCTCTTGAAGCGTAAAACAACTGGTAGAAAACCCCCCAAGACCCAATCAACCCTTGAACCTTGATTTCCCCAAAATCCTTTTTTGTTTTAATCTTCGGTGAAATTCGTATTTTTTGGTATGATTTCGTAGCCCTCGACGAATAGAACAACTTTGATTCTTAGCCCAAGTCGATTCGACCAAAGGAACTTCGTAGATCGTAGAGAGATGTTGAAAGTTCTCTCTTTTTCCCTCTCTTCCTCTCTCTAACGAAACCCAGCTGAAAAATAGGGAGAAAATATGATTTTCTCCCATATTTATACCCCTTGGAATGCTTGGTCTTCGTCACTCTACACGTCCTCCATTGTTGGGTCTATAATTGATACGAAATAATTAAATTTTGTCCAGATTTAAGTTTAGAATATTTTTATTTGAACTAGCTTTAAATTATTTTTCAATTTTTAAAATTTAATTCCATGTCTCGTTTATTAGGTCATGCGTAACCCGATTTCGTGAGATCCGCGTTCTAGAAAAATTTTGGTTTTCAATCTATACCGTAGTGCCAAATTATCATTTTGCTCTTTTTATAAAAATTTAAATTTTTCTCGGGTTTTACATTCTTCCCCCCTGAAAGAATTTCATACCTAAAATTTACACGATCATGCACACTTAACCCACATGCAATATGCAACAAGTAATACAATACTTCTGACTATTAGAATGTATCTCCATCCTCGAACAATAATGGACAACTGGTATGTATGGTGTCCTTACGCTCTCATGTCGCGTCATCCACACCCTCGGTATTGCTATAGCACCTTCACCGGCCTCACAGGCTTGCCTCACAAAACCTACTCTTAGTTATCTATGATACACATCGGTCCCTCCTTGAAGGTCTCATCTACATAACAATCAACTCACCCCAATCCACTACATGTGTCAGATCTAAAGTGTACTTTTGTAGCATAGAGACATTGAATACCGCATGAATTCCCGATAAATTTTGTGATAACGCCAATTGGTAAGCAATTGTACCAATTCTCTCGAGTACCTCAAAGGGTCCTATATACCTCGTCAACAGATTTTCCCACTTCTCGAACTTGACCATTCCTCTATTAGGTATCACAATTAAGAAGATATGATCTCCGACCCCAAACTCTAGAGGTCGCCGCCATTTGTCGGCGTAGCTCTTCTACCTGCTTTGAGTCGTGAGAAGATGCTTTCGTATCAAGTCCACATTCTTTGAGGTTTCTCTAACCAAATTTGGACCCGTAGAGGGTCTCTTTGCAATGTCCGTCCAACAAACCGAAGAACAACAAGACCTCCCATAAAGTTCCTCATAGGGTATCATCTGTATGCTCGCCTAATAACTAGTGTTGTACGCGAAATCCACTAAGGGCAAATGCTCTTCCTAGTTACCCTTGAGATCTAGGACGCATGCTTATAGTATGTCCTCTAAAGTCTAGATGGTCCTCTCTGACTGACCGTCCATATGGAGATAAAAAGTTGTGCTCATCATCAACTGTATCCCCATGGCCCGCTGAAAACTCTCTCAAAAATGAGTCGTGAACCTGAGATTCCGATTCGATGGTATAGATACGGGCACCCCATGCAACTAGCCTATCTTTTGTATATACAATTGGTAGAATTTCTCCAATGTGAAGGTCATCCACACAGTCAAAAAGTGTGTCGACTTCGTAAGCCAGTCCACTATCACCCACACCACGTCATGTCCCTGTGAAGTCCGTGGCAAGTGGGTCACAAAATCCATCATGAGGTGATCCAACTTCTACTCAGCCACCTCCAAAGGCTGGAGCAACCCTGTTGGTCTCTGATATTCAGCCTTAACTTGCTGAAACGTGAGACATCGACTAACGAAATCTTCGATGTGCCTCTTCATCCTACTCCAATAGTATTGGCGACGAAGGTTATGATACATCTTTGTGCCACCTGGATGCACAACAAAATGGGAGTAATGAAATTCCCTAAGGAACTCATCTCTCAGTTCTGCAGACTAGGGAACCACAACCCTTCCCCTAAACCGAAAACTACCATCCACGTGAATGACCTAGCCCTCGTCATAAATACCCGACAATACTTGGTCCTTGATGAACAATATCTCTATGTCCTGTCCCTTGGGACTCAAGCACTTTGCTCAGTAGAGAAGGTGTAGTCACCAAATTTCTCAAAGTGCTCTGAGCCTGACCCCTATAGTGCAATCCAAACTATTCCACAATCTCGAGTATCTGCCACTCACGGGATGCCACACTAGCTAAGACTCCCTGTAACTTCCAACTAAATGCATCAGCCACCACGTTTACTTTATCGAGATGATAATGAAAAATGAAGTCATAGTTTTCTAAATAATCCATCCACCTGCGTTGCCTCATATTGAGGTCCCTCTGTGTAAAGATGTACTTCAGAATTTTGTGGTCCAAAAATACCTCAAACTGCTCATTATACAAATAGTGGTGTCAAGCCTTCAAGGCAAAGACAATGGTCATCAACTCCATGTCATGCGTGGGGTAATTCTACTCATGGCTCTTTAACTGTCGAGAACCATAAGCTACAACTCTGTCAAACTGAATCAAAACACACCTAAGTCTGTCCTTGGAGGCATCACAATAAATCGTGTACCTCTGTCCACTCTCCGGAACTATCAAAATAGGAGCTGAATTAAGCCTCCCCTTCAACTCTTAGAATGACCTTTCACACAAGTCATCCTACTGAAACTTGACCTCCTTCCCAGTCAATCTCGCCATAGGTGCAGCTTGTCTGGAGAAGTCCTCAATGAACCTCTTGTAATACCCCACCAATCCCAAGAAACTGCGTATCTCGAAGATTGACTTCGGCCTGTCCCAAATCATAACCGACTTAACCAGGGTAAGGCTTGCTAGCCAATCCATAAAATAGTGAAATTTATATCCTTATGTGGAGATAATCCCGGTAATTCATCTGAAAAAATATCCTCATACTCACAAACCAACCGAGGTGGACTTAACTCTTGTCTCACCTCGTCCTTCAGGGTAAGGCTTGCTAGCCAATCCATCAACTGCCCATGTCATCGAGAATCATACACTACTTAGGGTAAAATGTCATATTTCTCCTCTTAAAATTCGAAACAAACACCCTCCGGTGTATAGGTTGTGACCCTCTTCGGATCACAATTGATGACAACTTGGTGTGTCGTCAACCAATTCATCCCAAGGATGACATCAAACTCCAACATGTCCATGACCCTAAGGTACACAGTGAGTACAATCGCCGAGATCTCTAACTCACAATCCTGGCATATATGATCAACACTCACCCTAGCTCCTAAGGGAGAACTCACATGCAATGGTTCTTCCAAGGTTTCAACCTATAAGCCTAAATCCCTCACACATGATGCAAAAATAAATAAATGCGATGCACTAGAGCCAAATAACATAATTTCTCATAAACGAGAGAGTAGAAATGTACCCTAAATAATTGACTGATCCATTAGCTTAGTCTGAGGTGTGATAACGTAGACACGACCCTGGGTCTTTGAAGTCTCGACCTGTGATTCCTGTCCTCGACCTCGACCTCGACCCATGTTGGCTTGATTGTGAAGTCCTTGCTCGTGACGTATTAGGGGCCTCCTAGATACTTCTTGCATCATCGACCTCCCTCTCAATGGTCATAGCCATTTGAAGCATCGAGTCTAAATCTTATAGGCAGTGGCTCACAATCTTCCCTCCGGATGGACAATTTCAAACCATCTTCAAACCTCCTCACTTTGGCCATGTAATCATCGAGAAAATGGGCTAACTTAGTGAACTTAGCGACGTATTCCATCACCGTCATAGTCTCTTGCTTCAAATTCAAGAATTTCTGAGCTTTAGCATGTCGAATAGCCGATGGAAAGTATTTGCCCATGAAGAGCTCCCGGAACTCATCCCATGTCATTGCCTCTAAATTTTTCAAGACCCTTGGCCAATCCCACCATAGATGGGATTCTCCTTCTAGCTTGGAATGTAGCTAGTCTTTTCTTAGTGACATTGGAGGCGATCTCTATATCCTCTAGGATCTTATCAACTTGCTGGAACCAATGGTCGACCACAATCGGATCTTCCCCTCCCATAAAAGTTGAAGGCTTGAGTGTCTTGAACTTTTGGAGGTTACTTGAGCCTCCTTGGCCCACATTGGTGCTAGCTTGTGCAAAGGTAGCCGCCATAGTGCCAATAGCCTCCATAAATGCTTGTTGGTCAAAGGCCGGTGATAGTTGCTTGTTGTTCTGCCTACCTCCTCGGCTGCGTCCTCTTTCTCTATTTGTCATCTACAGACATGTCAAATAGCAATAGAGCACAAACTTAGTATTTCAAGATAGGGATTAAGTTCAAATTTTGAGATTTCTCACTTTGTCTCACTAGTAAAGCATGTGCCACCCACAAATAGGCATCTATACCCTGAACCACTCTGTTCATTCTTTTTTTTTTTTCCCAACTTCCAAAGTTATGTTCTCTAACCCTAGTGTCTCTTCTCCATATACATTTAATCATGCATATTGTTCTCATAACATATAAAATATAATATGTAACATTTAAAGCACATAACATGTAATCCACAATGAATGCAATGGTCTAAACCCATGTCCCGCAAGCACTAGGTAAATCGAGAACATAGGCTCTGATACCAAGCTGTGACGACCTAAAATCGAGGGTCTTTTGTCATCCCATTAATCACCTATCAACCCACGAAAATATCCGTGAATGCCACATAACCCAACACTACGGCACAATATCCCTTTTATCGGGATCACAACAACACAAAGTTTGGATAGAGTCTCTCTTATACCGGACACTCCCAAACGTATAACCTATGTATACTTCAATCACATAACCTATCTGAAGTCCAATATACACAAATTCACTCAATTATTGTCCATTTACACCATTTGAATAAAAGGACTTAAAGTCCGGAAGAATAGTAAAACAATCTTAAAATTTAAAGTTTTAGGAAAACCTACCAGTAGAAGATGTTCATGTTCTACCCGTAGGAAAATCTTCTGAAAAATTTCTACCGGTAGGTTTGTCATCGTTCTACTAGTAGGAAAACTAACTGAAATGTTCTACCACAAAACTTGATGTTCTACCGGTAGGTTTAGCCTACTAGAAAAGTTCTATCGGTAGAAGAACTTGTCGTTCTACTGGTAGATCTTACCGATTTTCCCCCAATTCCATCTTTTTTCAATTCTAATTCATTCCAACCTCGTACAACACCAACCCAACTCACATAACATGACATTTTAAATAAAATACAGTTCATATGAGTTCGGTACAATCTTTTACATACAATTAATGTCCCAAAAACTAGATAACATCTTAGTTTTACAAAAATATGATTCAAAGTCACATTTCGACTCTTCTTCATCAATGAGGGCCCAAGTGAGAGCCGTCCATCAGTGCATATCCTACACTTGAAATATTGTCTCTATAAAGAGTGAGCCACGCTTAATAAAGTATCTTCTAAATAGGCTACTCCTCAACATAGATGCGTATGAAATGTTTACATGTAAATTCAAGAAGCAACAATCAATCCACTCAAGAATATTCAATTCATAATGGATCCTCTATGTCATGTCATGTTATGAGATGAGACTCACATATACAACTTAATCCGAGCTCTTATCGGCTCCCATAACACATGCAATGTCATGATTTTGAAATCGGGCATTCCAGGCCCACACCATTGATATTGCACATCCGATGACCTTTTAAATATAAACCATGTGTCTTTGTTGGGTAGTAAGATTTTGGTCTCTCACCGTCGATTCCACACACCGATACACTTTTTTGGACTTTTGCTAGCGGAAGTGTATAAACCAAGAACCAGGTCTTGCACCTAAAGGAGTATCTAACCCTTCTTGCTATACTCGACACAAGTTTTTCATGTAATCTGTGTGACTCCATTGAACTATGGTCCGACTATACCGAGCCCACTTATCAACCGCCAAGAATAGTGTTTGATCCAACAACATGTACCTACACCCACACCCACACTCATGTCAAATGCCCACGAATTTGATGTTTCTCATGCTTATGCAAATGCATATGTACAATTTTAATTTTCAACCATGTTCAATATGTCACAAGCACAATATGAACAATTTCAATCTCCAATCAACATACTACATGGTCAATTACATCATAAGCATATAACTACCACCAATAGCTTCAATATCAATATATCATATGCATACACCAACATTTTTTAACATCAATTTCTAAGTATGTTACATCATAATCAATGTAATTAACACACTTAATCTACATAGGCATTTAATCAAACATGTTCAAGGCACCAAATCATGTAATCACATAAAATGTCTAATTTCATCACATAATACAAGAAATCACATCAAATAATTTTTACATACCCAATTCAAGCTAGAATTGATTTTATTCATTTCTATACCCATTTTTCACATTTCAACTATCATGGTAAGTGTCATACATGAGATTACATCTGTAACACCCTACCCATTTCATATCTTAACCCTAAGGTGGAAATAAACCTATTTAGGATGAAAATCCTACCTCTTGAACTATGAAGAAATTGATAGAAAACCTCTTAAGACCCAATCAAGCCTTGAATCTTAATTTCTTCAAAATCCCATTTTTTTTAATCTTTAGTGAAATTCATTGTTTTTGGTATGGTTTCATAGCCCTCAATAAGTAGAATAATTTTGATTCTTGGCCCAAGTCGATTCGACCAAAGGATCTCTTTATAGCGTAAAGATAAGTTGGAAGTTCTTGCGTTTTCCCTCTCTTCCTCTCTCCAACGAAATCCAGCTGAAAAATGTGGAGAAAATCTGATTTTCTCTCATATTTATCTCTCTTAGAATGCTTGGTCCTCGTTGTGCCACACATCCTCTATTCTGGGGTTCGTTTTCACCCCGAAATTATTAAATTTTGTCCTGATTCAAGTTCAAATTTTTTTTATTTGAACTAGCTTTAAAATATTTTCTAATTATTAAAATTTAATTTCATGTCTTGTTTATTAGGTCATGCGAGATCCGATCACCTCGTAAGATGCAAAAAATTCGACTATCTTAGAATTCGACGAAAATTGTCTGGATAATTAAATTT
Organism: Ilex paraguariensis; assembly: GCA_963454935.2. Lineage (NCBI taxonomy): Eukaryota > Viridiplantae > Streptophyta > Magnoliopsida > Aquifoliales > Aquifoliaceae > Ilex > Ilex paraguariensis. The sequence goes on from CAUOFW020006613.1 coordinate 68,206, forward strand.
CGCAAGAAGAATCCACTGGTGAGGTTCATTTCTTCATCTGAGTTCTAGAAAAATTTGGATTTTCAACCCGTACCGTGGTGACAAATTACTGTTTTGCCCTTTTTCATAAAAATTAAAATTTTTCCAGGTTTTACAAGAATGATCCCTCTTGAACACTATTTGAAGCACTCAATGACACCATTAGGAAATACTTCATCCATGACCATCTTTATTTTTCTGAGAGGCAATATCTAAGTAAGTTCTCAAACTCTCTCTCTCTCTCTCTTTGACACGCGTGCATGCGCACATTCGGCTACTTAATTGATCCACTTACTTCTACCTTGTAATTTTGAATCACTACCATTGGAAGTGGTTATTATTTTACACTAAAACGCGTCTTTAGAATGTAGTTTGGTAAATACTTTTGAAACTATAGTATTGTAATAAAAAAAAAAAAAGTTGCAAAACTACCATATATTTGTAAAGCATGACTTTGTTAATATTTTTGGCAGGCAAAATGTCAATGTAAATGGACATTTTTATGGTCAATGATGGACAACTTTGACTGGGCTGAAGGCTACACCGTTCGCTTTGGACTCTACTTTGTGGAATATACTAAGGACCTGTTAACAAGATACCACAAGAACTTTGGTTTATGGTTGAAGAGTGTTCTACAAAAAAATAAAAAACCAGCCCAAACTTGCAGACTAATAAGCGAAAGATAAATATTCTCTAATAAAACATATGTTGCTTAATTATTATGTATTCAAACTCGATATTGATGTTTTCGAGTGACCCACCTTTATAGGTAAAAGGGTGGCTAAATAAGGATGTTATTTGTGTGACTTTTAAGTGGTAACTGGTGTACTTTAGTTCTGTAAAAGGGGCATAAAGCCCCCATCCATTCCAAATTTCAATCCATTTAATAAAATGATATGTTCCTACTCCAAACTCTATCAACTTTTTGGTTTATATAAAGAAGGAACATGACACACAAACTTATGAACTTGGAGCAGGGTGCACAATGCATCGAATGAAGTTGGTTTAAAAATACAAGTTGTCCATATGATCAGCTATATGTTGGCATGTGCAATCGCAAGTGAAAGACATGTGTGAGGTTTGTGGCTCCATTTTTGTTTGTGTATGCTTATTATACATGTTCCCCATGTTCTCCCTGGGCAACTAAGAGGTATTTCCAAATAGGGGACCAATGAGAAGGAAGAGAAGCAACAAGACTAGTATGTGTGACTCAAGTTCAAAAGATCTCAAAGCCTCACAGTATTATTGTCACACCCCAACTTTCATAAAAGACATTATTTAGAGAAGAACCACTTTACTAAAAATTCCCAAGCCACCATTAAAAGTTTACACCCTGAAAACCTCGGATCAAAAACCATAACTCAAATCCAAGTGTAAGACCGAGTGTATTTATTTTAATTTATAATAGATTATTATTTAAAACCCAAAAAAATTAAAAACTTAATTAAATGGATAATGCAATACTTAAGTCGTTTAAATACGGGTTAAAAATCTAAATTTTTAAATAAATCAAATGATAAAATGGACCTCACTGTTAAATTCTTCTCACGAAATTAAGTTAGCCAATCAAATTTTATTAAATTCTAAGACAATCAGAATTTTCAAGTAAAATGAGACAAAATGTACGATCGGGTGACGGGCGATTAAATTTCAGCAACTTGATTTTATTTGCAGGACCCATAATATAAATGATCTGGATATTTTAAAGAGAATTATCCAAATATGACACATGGCGCATTGTGATGGGCTCTCTTGGATTTTCAACCAATCAAAAGGGGACACGTGGCACATTGTGAGCCAAGTATGGAGAGAGTATTTAAACACGTCAACACCAAATACGACTATTTTCCACAACTTTCAAAAATATAGGGCTTTTGGGCTAGGGTTTGAAGAGTTATTTTTGGGTATTCTTAAGAAGCTCACTTCTTTGGCTACGCTTCAAGAGATAAGGTTTTTCTCCTATTTAGAATTACTTGAAATTTCAAGTTGTATATGGTATGAGTAGGGTTATGCAGAATATTTACATATCTATCATGTATCTAGTGTAACTAGTGGAATATTTGGATAATGATGAGTATATTATGCCTAATTCTATTTGATTTAGAGTGTTGAACATGTTAAATGTGAGTTGTATGAATGGGTATGCTATATGTTTATAGTTTATACCTTATGAATGTTTGATAAAATGTCAAAGTATATTCAAGTTTATAAAATTCAGCTATTGTCCTCCCTTAAACACATATCAGTAGCAAAAAAATGGATACACCAAACATATCATTAAGCTCATTCGTTTTCCTTCTTCTTTTCTCAGCTTTATGGGCAGCTTTAGCTCATACTAAAAAAGATTTTCTTTAATGCATTTATTCCCAAAACTTCACCACAATCTCCAAAGTTACTTATAGCTCAAACAACTCTTATTTTTTGTTATGAGCTTTTTAACAAACCCGATTGGTTTGGAAAAGTTTTTACCAAAGCCGAGTATTTTGAAACTATTTCCAAAATCTAGATAGTTTTAAAAACGTCACTAACTAACATCTCTATTTAAAAACATAATTCCAACAAATGTATTTTTGCTAAAAATGTTAGTTGAATTGCTATTTTTTTATTAAAAAGTCAAGCCAAAAAATGAGACAAAAAACGCCACTGTGACTGATGTCAGTCCAACCTTTGTTTTTCATTTTTTTTGTCTATTCATTCAGGCTAATTTTTCTTTTAACGATTCTTTTTGCATTTAGTTTATTTTGGTCATTTTAACATCCACCCACCAGCCTACCTTACACTTCCCTTGTAGTCTTAGTAGGTTGCCAATTTATTAAGTAATTGATTGAATTATCCAATAGTTTATAGTCATTATCCTTTTAAAATGAAACAACTAGACATTCAAAAACTTTCAAAATCACCAAAAGTACTAGATTAATCCCATATGGATTGTGGAAACAAAAAAAAAAAATAAAGATCATGCTCATGATTAATCTTTTAGTTTTGGTGATTCAAAAAGTTTTTGATAACAACATACAAACACATTAAGGTGAACACTTTCTAAGGAGGACCATGCTCCCTACAACAGAGTGGTTTGTCAAGTATGCACAGAGTATCACAGAGATTTTTTCAAAATCATCATCACTTGTTATTCAATGAAGTTATGATTCTTCATCTGATATATTGTTATCTAGTAGGTATTGTTCAGTAGTCAAAACATTATTTCTTTCAGTAGTTATTAACTCTCATACATGCAGTTGATTCCATGGTGGTAGTAATCTCGAGTGTATAGCATTGACACCAACAAAGTAGCGTCCTATTGTTCTCAGCTCAGATTCCTCTAACTACTGATATGTAGTTTTCCCTATGTTTTATTTCCATCATCAGTGAATGTCAGTGTGGCATGGGTGCTAGAAATTCTTCTAGATTTGTGCATAATGTGTGTGATTCAGCGACACAAAATACAAACTTGCGGCATAATCTGGCATAATTCTCATCTAGATCAATATATCACTCAATTTTTTAATCATGTCTATTTCTCTTAACAACCACTTCGTTGACAATTGTTCTCAAGTGCTGATGCACTAGATGACTACAAAATACAAATTGTTACAATGATGCATAGTATTTACAAAATTTATATAGATCGAACCATGTAGCATAATGACAACACTATTTTAAACATTGGGTCATATGATTAGACATATACTTGACATTGACTATGACAACCCATCTTATTCGTACTAAATATTAAACAGAGACTCCTTTATGGTCATGAACCCTTCAACTCCTGGAAAACCCACTCAACCAGAGAGTAAGGACTTAAGTCTGGGATGGTCCAAAAAGTTCAACATAGACTTGGACCTCAAAACCAGTCTGTATTAAACCCATGGAGCATCTCAATAGCATAAACTGTAAAACCTGGCACAGGGAAGGCCGAGTAGCACATGTTAGCATATTAAAGACAAGAAGATGAGGAAAGGGTAAATATTGTGTAGGAAAGAGCTTCTCATTAAAAAAAATATTTCATGTCATTACAGGGAAGAAGATTACTAAAAAAAAAGGGCAACTAAACTACCTCTTTGGGTAGTTTCGTCGGATCAATGACAGTAGCAACCTCTTCAGATGAGCCTGTGAAGTCCCCCATGGTTTCTTTAGCCAGAATGGATAGCTCCTTGTGGCGACTTAGGAAAGCACCTCTCCTTTCTTTTCCACCTGAGGCTTACTATTCACCTCCTCACCATTAGTCTCTTTTTTATTGGTTATTTTTTATCTCCTCCAACCACTGATGTTGCATCATCACCAAGTTTGAATTGGGAGAAATCCAAGTTCGGGAAGGTCTTCTAGGCTCATTTCTTAAAATCATCAAAGTTGTCTACATAGTACTCTAGAACTTCCCCTCTAAATTCTTAGGAGGCTTGGTACTTTTACACAACAGTCTCTCTAGTGGACTTGATCTCGAGCTCTTTCTACTCTAATACAGTTGAGAACTCAAGGATCTTCTAAGAGAGAGTTTTCTTTTCACCCTCTAGGTTCTTGTTCTGATCAAAGAGCACGGTGGACTCTACCATGACGATGTTCAAACTGGTCAATAGCTCATTCTTGGCCTTAAAAACCCTATCTCTGTCCTTCTTAATAGCAGAAAGGAGCCTTGACGTCTTCTCAACTTCTTTCTTGAGTTAGAGAGTTTTTTCCTGAGCCAACACCAGATTGGCATCCCTTGGCATCCCTACCCTCCAATTCCTCCTCATAAGCCTTTTTCTCACCCAAGATGTTGTAGGAAAGGTTGGTAGTAAGGATGGAAAGTTGAAGGAGGAAGAAAATAAATTAAAACTAGAAAAGGAAGGGAACTGCTTCTAAGTTTTCAAAAATCGTACCTTCCTAATGGTGAGGGCCATATTTTTTATCACCTAGGATGGCTCTACGTCAAAGGTAGCCTACACCTCATCCGTGGGAACAAATTCTTGAAGCCTAGCCATTGCTTCTTTTACACTGTCCCACATACTTGACAGTATAGTTACCGAACTCATAGGAGGGGATGGAATTTTGCAACATTTCTCCTTAATAATTTCTGAGGTCTTATCCTTCCCTTTGTCTAATGAAAGAGCGAGTGGAGCTTCAATCAAAGGAATCCCTAGAAAGGGTTCCATTGGTGTAAAAGCAGTAGCCAAAGCAGCGCCTTCTCCCAGGGTAGCGCCAAATATTAGAGGAGACACCGGCAAGGTAGCAGGGCTCGGGTTATTTTATGTACTTTCGGACACTTCAACATTAACACTAAAGAAAGGGTTATTTTATGTACTTTCATATCATAATTTGGGTGTTGAAAGCATACGAGGATAGTGATATGATGGTGCAATTGATATGCAAGGTGAATGGAATGGATTACAAGCTTTGGTTTGTATAGATTGTCCATATGCATACTATATCCACTGTTTTGCTCATCGTCTACAATTGGCATTAGTTGCAGTTTTCAAAATTGACTTTTATCGTCAATATTGTTGGAGCTTCTTGTAAGCTTCTTGAAGTGTACTGATGAACCGAAAACCGCTCAAGTTGTTGAAGTTGTCCGTATGATATATATTGAGAAGTTGGAGACTGGCAAAGGACTTAACCAAATTGTTACTTTACAATGAGCAGGGAACACTTGTTGGAGTTCTCACTTAAAATCCATTTCTAGTTTGATTAAGATGTTTAATGCAACATGTGTAGTGCGAAATAATATCATCAATGAATGAGCCACTTCTTCTCGGCGTGGAGATGCAGACTCGGCTTTTGAAATGATAAATTCATTTGAATTTGTCTTTATTTTGCATCTCATGAAAGAGATAATGAAGATTACTGATATGTTTTGTCAAGCTTTATCGCATCAATCTCAACATATTTTGTTACAAGTACAAAAGACTTGACTCAAAAGCTAAGAACCGGATGAGATTACAATTAAGCATCATTATCGAGTTGATATTTTTAATGCTACAATAGATGCACATTTGCAAAAACTAAATGACAAATTCAATGAGCATACAATTGAATTACTCACTCTTAGCTCAACATTGGATCCCAGAGATGGGTATAAGCCATTTAATATTGATGACATTTGCAAGTTGGCAGAAAAATTATATCCCTAGGACTTCGAGGAGGAAGAAAAAGTGTTTTTGAGAATGGAACTTCAACTCTTCAAGCATGATATACTGTACATCCTGATCTTCCAAAGTTATCGATCATTTCTAAATTATGTAAGTGGTTAGCTAAGACCAGAAAAATAACAATCTACCCGTTTCTTGATAGATTGGTTAGACTTGTGCTTACACTTTCTATTTCTACGGCAATGACTGAACGTGCATTTTCAGTCATGAATATTGTCAAAACAAGACTTCACAACAAAATGGAGGATGACTATCTCACAGACTCATTGATTTTGTACATAGAAAAGGCAATTGCTAAAAATTATATTACGGATTCAATTATAGATGAATCTCGTGATATAAAATAACAACGAGCACCACTTGGATAGACAATTGGATTGGTACGTATTAAAAACTATTTCTTTTGTTTATCTTATTTTTGCGTCTATAATTTTGTTCATACTGCATAAACTATGTTGTTACATTAGAAATTAGAAATTTTGTTTGTATGGATTTTTGTGATAAAGTTCCCTAA
>CAUOFW020006613.1:74892-94627 GCA_963454935.2 Ilex paraguariensis
CCCCCCCCCCCCCCACCAATATAAAATCCTGGTTCCGTCCTTATTAGCTGCACATTTTTAAAGAGTTGTAATTAGTCATTTTTTTTTGTTCATTTTCTTTGTGTTTTATAGATTTTTGGACTTTTATTGTTAATAAATATGTTCCCACCCTAAGGAATTTTTTTGGCTCTATCACTGACAAGGGCAGAGCCATCAGTTGCCCGAGAGGGGCACTAGCCCACCCTTAAAAAAATATATATCAATTATATAGGTTATACACAATTTTCATATTGTTTTAGTTGTGCATACCCATGGTCTAATGGTGCCCACCCATGATCCACACCAGAGTGTGGCCTTTTTTCAATGAATTTCTAAATATCAAATAGGATGTCATTAAGAATATATGTATAATATTAATTTTATTAATTGCGAGTAAAAGAAAATTAAAACTTTTTATAGTATCCGGTGCCCACCCAAAAATAATTTTTTGGCTCCGTCCCAACAGTGCGAAGCCATGGACTTGAAATTATTATGAAATGGATAATTTGTACTTAGTGTAGGAGACCAATCATGAACTCTTATTACGAAATTTGAATCTCTTTAATAGGTTTTTCCAATGTTTTATATTGCCTATCATGAACTCAAATGGATCAGTTATCCATGACAAGGTCCTCTACTAATGAAATATGCACGAACAAACATTAACACTTCGACTAATACTATTTGCACCTTAAATTTTGATTTAATTCATTAAATCAACACTAAATTCTAATGTTTGATGGGGTTTACAATGAATCCAAATATCACAATAAATTATGTCAATAAATTAGGTCTCAATAACATTGCTCTACAACTTAAGGTTTGTCAAATAGTTCTAACGAAGACACAATGAATTACGTCAACACATTTTTAGTTTCATAGTATTACTCATTTACTATTGGGTAAATTACACTTTATCCCCTTGAATTATAACTTTTGTCTAACTTTGTACTTTCAACCACAAAATTTCTCACATTACACCCTAAAATATCAATTTTATTTTATATCACTTCAATAGATAACAACTGTCAATATTTTAAAGGTAAATGAATATGTGAGTGGTCTGTACTACTAATAAGCAACTGTCTATTGCACATGTGCAGGTCAAAAATTATTAAAATTACCTATCAATGACTTTGTCCTTCCAAAACTTCAAATTTTCTTCCTTTATCCGATCTTTTTTTTTTCTTTCCATCAACTATTTGGTTGCAAAAGAGGTAATATAAAGTGGTATTAGGCACTTGGTGGGAAGCTCTTTGGGGTTTTCCTCCATCATTTGACAAATTTTCAACTTTGTAATTATCTACCAGAGTGATACTAAACAAAATTGATACTTTAGGGTATAATTTACTCTTATGTACTATGTATGACTATGTGGGCCTTTTTTTTTTTTCTTTCTTTTTTGTTCATGCACTTGAACGCAAATATCTAAAACCTTTTACCAGAAAATTTTGGGGGCTGCTTAATTTCTTAATCATTTAATTCATTGTATTATCCTGAAGGAGGACATTTTTGAAGGTCCCCTGCATAGGAACTCTTCATATTTCAACGTCAGCTTCAAATCGCTTAAAACTGTGTAACGTAACGTTCACATTCTCTCGGTCACCAAACAAGAAGTGAAGGCTCCATGCCATTCATTGCTTTCATTTCTTTTACTTTTTCTTTTCTCAACTTCATGGGTAGCTTCCGCTGACATACATGAAGAGTTTCCTTCAATGCCTTTCCCTTCCATACCCAAAGTCATTTATGTCAAAATTAAACATAAAAAGGAAATTGATCAAAAACGAGCACCAAAGAATTAACATGGTTCTGTCCTTAAACTTACGTACACACCCACGTACACGGGTGCAGCTTTCTTTGCAGTTACTCCAAAAACAGAACTTATGTATAGTAAACACCATGTTCACCCAATACGGCACCGCTTCAATAAATTTGCACACTAAATAACAAATCACCCACGTACAAACCGAGCTTTTGACCATATTCAGCCCTTACCCAAACTTATATTTCAAACTCAGTTAATTTTAAACTTATTTTTCACACTTAATCTTTTTTATGAAGACATCATTCCAAATTACACATTCATGGCCTAACAGGTCATTTGGAATGACCATTTTAAACTTGAGAAAATTGTTGGATCTACTCATTATATTGTCATTCATAATGACGTCTTTAAATTCATCGTTTAAAATGACGTTTAAAAAGAAAAATGACAATTAACACCGTTAACATGGTTACACACTAAAAACGTCATTTACAATAACGTTTTGAGTCTGTAACCTTAGTTTTTTTAGGTGATATTTGTGACTTCATCCTGTTTTAAATATTTAGTTTGTTTAGTTTTTTTGTGATATTACTCGTCATGTTGATATTTAATTTCTTTCAATTTTTTGTTTTAACTAAAAAATAAATTACTAACCATGTTTCGCACAAAAATTTACAAACCATGAAGATATAAAAAAATGTAATTTATGGATTAAAAAAAATTAATTCATTGCCTTACACTACCAACAATGCATAAAATATATTGTGTATAAATGAATTTTGTGACTCAATTTGGGATATTTTGTATAGATCAATGTTATAGGGACTTTATTTAGGAACTTAATTTGAGGACATAATGATGTGACTTCAATACAACCATTGGATTAGTTTTTAGTTTCAATGTTAGATGGAGCCTACAACTAATCTAATAGTTGTACATTATTAAATCCCTAGATTAGGTCCAAAAATTAGATCCAAATAGCAATTTTCTTTTGTATATGTTTAAAAATTGTCTATTCCACAACAATATCATAAGTTCATTGAACAATGAGATTTGATCCACAGAAGTGTACAAATCATGCACAAATGAAAAATGAAACTTATACATTAAATAAAACAAAGTTATTACATTAGACTTAAAAAAATATAGTCTATCAATAATGTGATTGATGTTCAAAATAACGTAGAGGGTTACCGTGTACANTTTACCAGAAAATTTTGGGGGCTGCTTAATTTCTTAATCATTTAATTCATTGTATTATCCTGAAGGAGGACATTTTTGAAGGTCCCCTGCATAGGAACTCTTCATATTTCAACGTCAGCTTCAAATCGCTTAAAACTGTGTAACGTAACGTTCACATTCTCTCGGTCACCAAACAAGAAGTGAAGGCTCCATGCCATTCATTGCTTTCATTTCTTTTACTTTTTCTTTTCTCAACTTCATGGGTAGCTTCCGCTGACATACATGAAGAGTTTCCTTCAATGCCTTTCCCTTCCATACCCAAAGTCATTTATGTCAAAATTAAACATAAAAAGGAAATTGATCAAAAACGAGCACCAAAGAATTAACATGGTTCTGTCCTTAAACTTACGTACACACCCACGTACACGGGTGCAGCTTTCTTTGCAGTTACTCCAAAAACAGAACTTATGTATAGTAAACACCATGTTCACCCAATACGGCACCGCTTCAATAAATTTGCACACTAAATAACAAATCACCCACGTACAAACCGAGCTTTTGACCATATTCAGCCCTTACCCAAACTTATATTTCAAACTCAGTTAGTTTTAAACTTATTTTTCACACTTAATCTTTTTTATGAAGACATCATTCCAAATTACACATTCATGGCCTAACACGTCATTTGGAATGACCATTTTAAACTTGAGAAAATTGTTGGATCTACTCATTATATTGTCATTCATAATGACGTCTTTAAATTCATCGTTTAAAATGACGTTTAAAAAGAAAAATGACAATTAACACCGTTAACATGGTTACACACTAAAAACGTCATTTACAATAACGTTTTGAGTCTGTAACCTTAGTTTTTTTAGGTGATATTTGTGACTTCATCCTGTTTTAAATATTTAGTTTGTTTAGTTTTTTTGTGATATTACTCGTCATGTTGATATTTAATTTCTTTCAATTTTTTGTTTTAACTAAAAAATAAATTACTAACCATGTTTCGCACAAAAATTTACAAACCATGAAGATATAAAAAAATGTAATTTATGGATTAAAAAAAATTAATTCATTGCCTTACACTACCAACAATGCATAAAATATATTGTGTATAAATGAATTTTGTGACTCAATTTGGGATATTTTGTATAGATCAATGTTATAGGGACTTTATTTAGGAACTTAATTTGAGGACATAATGATGTGACTTCAATACAACCATTGGATTAGTTTTTAGTTTCAATGTTAGATGGAGCCTACAACTAATCTAATAGTTGTACATTATTAAATCCCTAGATTAGGTCCAAAAATTAGATCCAAATAGCAATTTTCTTTTGTATATGTTTAAAAATTGTCTATTCCACAACAATATCATAAGTTCATTGAACAATGAGATTTGATCCACAGAAGTGTACAAATCATGCACAAATGAAAAATGAAACTTATACATTAAATAAAACAAAGTTATTACATTAGACTTAAAAAAATATAGTCTATCAATAATGTGATTGATGTTCAAAATAACGTAGAGGGTTACCGTGTACACATAAATTTGATGAATTAAAGTGTTGGATGAATCATCACTTAAATCGAATAATCAGGAAGTTCATGATCAGAAATAAGTAATGGATTCTCTAAAATTTTAATCTCGGCATAGTCAGGATCGAAATGCTCAATTTTTGCATACTTAATTGCATGCAAACAATCAAGTCAATCTTTTTCATGTTCAAGTCTTGCTATGATTTCATCATGATTGTTTGAATTTTGTAGATCATATATATAAGCCGAACCTGTCTTCGATACCATTAGTCCATGCCAACGATAATATTATTCAAACTAACAACGTTTATCATATAACTGTCGTCATCTTGTTGCGGGTTCAATATGAACACCCAGAGGTGAATAGTTAGTTGCAGGGCCAACAATTACGTGTCTAACTTGATCGAATGGATGATAAGGGTCGATGAGCTCATTACAAAACTCATGTTTTTATTCATACTGGATTACAACACTAGAATCTATGTAGGATACAATTGAAAAAACTATGTTTAACAATGCTACTCGACTAGGCGAGCGTTGACGTTTGTTGGCTGAAAATGAACTATATTGTTCTGTTGGGTTTCATTTTCACCCTGAATGGTCGCAACAACCGCCTTCAAAGTTTTTGCCTTTGCTCATGTGCTACCGTCTTAGCAAATTTTGTCGTGGAAGATGGCTTCAAGCCAATGCCATAACCTTTATTATAATTGAGTCTAGTGCCAAGGACAGTGCGTGTAATCTCTTCCTGAGACAACAAGGATGCAACTTCCTCAGAGAGCATGCCGTCCAGAATCTCTATGAGATGTAACTAATTGGGTGAAGAGACACTAACTATAATAATGTCATATTCATTTCGAACTATTCGAAACTAGACAACACAAAAAATCATCCATCAATTTCTTTTATCCGAAAATATTAGGATGGATATTTTATCCATGATGAGCAAATGGGAAGTGATATGTAATTAAAGAAAATTGAAGGGAAAAGTGTGGGAAGGAATTCGTATCCAATCTCCCCATATGCATGTAGTTGAAAAACTCAAACATGCTTCTCGTGCTCTCACAAAATTTCTTTAATTAAGATTCCATTTTTTATTTTCTATTTATTTTAAAATTTAATAGATTCTTAATCATTCCCAACCCTAAGATGATAAAGAATCAGACAAATGCTTTATAATATAGAAGCTCTAACATCTTTTAGGCCAGTTAGGGATGTAAATGATTCGTGTTATGTTATTTTTGTGTCAGGTTATTTGGAATTGTGACAGACACAAATCATATTATTGCAGTTTCCTATCGTGTTTAACAATTTAAATTATAACATAATTAAAAACTATTCAATTTCTTCTTACTACACAACCAAACAAGTTACTTTTGTCAAATACTAAACCTGGCTTATTTTTTATGCATCTATACTATATATTATAGAAAATAGATTAGTAGGGAGGGATATTTAGAAGCCTTCCCTCATCTCTGCTCTTTTTTTTAATTTATACTACTTTTGGTCCATAAAGTATATATTTTTTGTCAGTTTAGTCTTCGTTGTATTAATTTTGTCAATTTGATCCCTAAAATATTCATTTCGTGTCACTTTGGTGCTTAATCAACCAATCCAACAAATTTTTTGATGGAAGTAACTATGTTTCATTTTTGGATTAATTGCATTGGAGGTCCTCAAAATATGGAGTTTGTCTCATTTTGGTCTCCAATGTTTCAATTATATCATGTTGGTCTCTGAAGTAGTGAATATATTTCTATATGGCCCCTGAAGCGGACAACGTTTAGATTGCTAACGATTTTTTTATCATAAACTTGTAACGTGATACTTAAATATGGACAAAAAAAAATGAATAACACTTCACCAAATTTCTATTCAAATTTTGATTAAAAAACTATCTAAATTACACAATTTTGATTATAAGATATCCAAAATTTGGTTTAAAGTTACCCATATTACACATGTTTTTGTCAAGATCTACCAAAACTTGTTAAGAGTTATCAAAATTATTTTTTGTCCATATTTTGGTATCACATGAAAAGTTTAACATAAAAACTCGTTAACAATCTAGACGTTTTCTGTCGGAGGGACAATATAGAAACATATTCAATAATTCAGGGACCAAAATGATACAATTGAAACATTGGAGACCAAAATAAAATAAATTTCATACTTTTGGGACCTCTAGTATAATTAACCCTTAATTTTTTTAGGCAATATCAAATGCCTAACACGTGTCATTTTTTTTCAGAGAAAGATAGAGAGTGAATAGATATAGGTGGTTCTAAACAGTGAAAATATCTAATTTTATTATGTAATATTTCATGTTTTACATATTTCACCGTTTATATAAGCAGCGAAATACAAATTTCACAATTTGTAGTCGAAGACAATAAAAAAAACACATTTCGTTGTCAAGACAGTGAAATGTTATTACACTTTTTAGACAATCATCACAGTGACCAAATCTCAATACAATCAGCAAATAATCACAACTTACACACATTTAGACAATAAAATTAGTATTTCATTGTTTAATTTTTTAGTTCGAACTTCATCAAAACACTCTGCCAAGTCCATCAAAACTCATCTTCTTTGGTGAAATGTCCAGCCCACTCAATTTTCACAATTTATGCTTCTACTTGATCATCATCATGAAGAACTGGTCAAGATATAAATAATTTTCACTATTAAGGTGTAGGTGTGAAATGTTCAGCCCAGTCAAGATTTATAGTAGATTTAGATTTCTGCTTTCCTTGCCATACATATAATCAGGAGAGAGACAATTATTTTCTTGAGGTTTGTTCTTAATTATATAGTCGAGAAGAGAGTATAAAATGATTTTCATTTATTGATTTCATAAGAAGAGAGAGAGAGAGAGAAAAAAGTAGAAGATAGAAATGGAGCGAGAAAAATAGAAGATAGACATGAATTAATAAAATAATTTTTTTATTAATTGTGGTCAAGTTACCACTAATAAAAAGTTAGAAACGTAAGAGCTTCGAGAAATGTTAGGACTGGTCTAAAATAATTTTTTTTTTGTTTTTGATCAATGACACCCACAAACCACTTAGGCAATTGCTGACCAAGGCTGTGGTCAAAAATAATCCTACTCAGCAACCAGCCGCCTCTATTGAAAGAAAAAAAAAAAAAAGGTTAATTAGGCCTCTCGGCCTATCTCGCCTTTCACTCTACTGTGAGACGACTCAGACCAACTCTCGCATAAGGCCCTCGACGACTACCACAGGTAACTTTTACTGTTATTGGTTTTTGGAGTTGTGGCTTGCCATGTGTTTGATTTTTTTTTTTTTTGTTTGAAGATGTTGAATGTGGGAGGTTTTTGCTTGGGGTAGAATTTTTTAGAACTGTTTGTAGGTTACTGTTCAGATTTTGGTAGTAAGTCACTGGTAGTGAGGGTGGGATGTCGTATGGTTGAGATTTGGGGTTTTTGAATTTGGTAGTGATTTATTGTTTACTTTTTGCTTACAACTTCAACTTTTTTGCCATGCTTTGTTATTGCTATAACAAATGGGTCAAACAGGTGTAATGGGTGCCGGGATAAAAGATTTTTTGTTTAGTGGGTGATGTATGTCTTATCGTATAACTCGTGTAATAAACGAGTGATATGGATGTGAGATAGCTAGAGCAGTTTGTGTGGATTGTATTGAGTGTTTTTTCAACTTGCTTCACTTGACCCGGTTGCCAGACATTCTCCTGTCACTCAGAGACACCCATGCCAAGCCCACCTCTCTCCCCCTTCTCACCATGCTAGAACCCCGAGCCATAAACAAAAAGAAATGGAAATAAAACCGCTTTATGGGGCAACCTCTGCCTCATCATTGATGTCATGGGTCATGCCACTCGGCACAGAGAGAGAAAGAGAGTTGGTTGGTGTTTTCTTTTTAAGTGAGGACAATTACAGATAGATAGAGAGAGAGAGAGAGGCGACTTGGGGGGGCGGGGGGGAGAGAGAGGCTAATTGATACTCTTTAACCTTAGAAAGTGTGATTGATTGATGCTAACTTTACTTTTTGACAGGGGAGAGAGAGAGAGATTTGTGCCTAATTTTCTATTAAATTTGCATGTGCCTAGTAATTTGTTTTACCATTAGCTTTCTTCTTGTGTAAAACTCCTGGTTGGACTTTTGGCCCCAATCAATTTAGAATCTTTTGATGATTTAATCGGAGGTTACTTAGATCGTGAGTCGCTTGAATACATAGTACGAGTACAGGTACGTAATATAATCTTTTTTTAAGTATGCGATACGATAAAAGTATGTTTAGCTGATAAGTTATTTTGAATCCCAATTTGTTTTAAAACTTTTATCTAAATTGTTTTCACTACGGTATAATATTATATGTTACAAAATATTTGTAAACACTAAGTCAGTTACGATTTATCTGATATTTGTGCCTGATTTTCTATTATCTAAAATAATAAATAACTATAAATCTATATATATGTAGTTAATTAATATATATTTTATATTTGTGTTACACATTCAAATGCAAATTGATTTAGGGTTAGCATTATAATTTGAGATTGTACATTTTGGTGATCTAGATCGCGAACTTTGGAATTGATATACTTAGATTGTGAGTCGTCATGGATTTAATGAATTCTAGTAACCATATTTTAACCATTCATTAGGTTCTTGGGCTTGTTTTTAATGGGTTTGAAATTTTGTTCTGGATCATGACATAGACCTAGGGACCTTCTTTGTGGAATCAATTGGATCCATGATAATAATGTTTCATGCGTATTACATGATAATAATGTTTTGCGTCCTTGTCTTGTTTGTCATCAATTCATATCTCACAGTTATTGGTATCAAAATTATTTAGAACAAAGGAATTACAACAAATGGTATTAGAGTTATTGGACACAAAGTCCTACTATACAGCTATCCCCTGTGATGAAGCATGCTGATCCTTCGGTGTTCATGTTCAACTTTGCTTGGTTTGTTTAAATCACGGTGAAAAGCCATGGAGATGCATCTCTTGGATTGAAGAATATACTCCATAGCCCCATATTTGATTTAGTTAAAAAGGTTTGAACACTGGACTTAGTCATGAAAGCCCAACTTCAATATGAATGTGAGAACCCAAACTTGTGCATTCTGTCTCTAATTTTATGCATATATGAATTTCAACGTATGCACTTGCATCTTCATCCTCCTGTTTGTCTTCGGTTGGGAATGTAGAATAATCAGACAAAATTGGGACATAAGTAATATATGTTGAAATTAAAGATGAAGAAGTTTCCACATAGGGAAAGAAAGTCGATATCTATGACCATAGAATAATTAGAAATCTTCTTTAATTGCATTCTGTTGACTTGAGTGTGTTATAGTCATCAAAAGTATTTGAATTGTGAGATTTGAATCTCTTTAATATGTTTTTCCTAACTTGAACTCAGATGGATCTGCTATCTGTAACAAGGTCCTCTACAAATTTCCAATGCATGCAAAGACATATAAAGATTACAGAGAAAATGTATTCGAATAAATCCGATACTATTAATATGATATTTTTTTTTTTTTTATTCATGCAGACATCTAGATCCTTTTTGGGGCTGCTTTATTGCTTATTCAATTAATCCATTACATTATCCCGAAGGAGGACATTTTTGAAGGTCTCCTGAATAGGAAATCTAAAAGGAAAATGTCAAGCAAGTAGGGCTCTTCATATTTCTCCGTCAGCTACAAATCGCATAGAACTGTGTAACATAACGTTCACATTCTCTTGTTCACCAAAGTAGTTACCTCAAACTTCCTATAAATAGTTGGCCTTTAATCCTCTCTTTTGCACAAATCAACAAGTAGAAATGAAGACTCCATACAATTCACCGCTTTCACTTCTTTTACTTTTTCTTTTCTCAACTTCGTGGGTGGCTTCAGGTGATACACATGAAGAGTTCCTTCAATGCCTTTCCCTTCGACCTCAGAACCCCACTTCTATATCCAAAGTCATTTACACCTCACAAAACTCTTCGTATTCATCTATCTTACAATTCTCAATACGAAACTTACGATTCACATCGCTCAACACCCCTAAACCTTTAGTTATTGTCACACCATTATATGAACACCAGATTCAAGCGGTCATATATTGTTCCAGAAAACATGGCATGCAAATTAGAACACGAAGTGGGGGCCATGACTATGAAGGCCTTTCTTATGTTTCTGAAGTCCCATTTGTGATTCTTGATTTGATCAACCTCCGGTCAATCACAGTTAATGTTGAAAATGGCACAGCATGGGTTCAAGCAGGTGCAACTATAGGTGAACTGTACTATAGTATTGCTGAGAAAAGTAGAACCCTTGGATTTCCTGCTGGAGTGTGCCCTACTGTTGGTGTTGGTGGACACTTTAGTGGGGGAGGGTATGGAGCATTACTGCGTAAATATGGTCTTGCTGCTGATAATGTCATTGATGCACGTTTGATCGATGTTAATGGAAAAATTCTTGACAGAAAATCCATGGGAGAAGATCTTTTTTGGGCCATTAGAGGAGGTGGAGGTGCTAGCTTTGGAGTCATTCTTTCTTGGAAGATAAAGTTGGTCGTTGTTCCACCTACAGTCACTGTATTCACAGTGCCCAGGATTTTAGAACAGAATGCAACAAAGCTTATCCATAGGTGGCAATCTATTGCTCACAAGTTTCACGAAGATCTTTTCATAAGAATTCTCATAAGAAGTGTGGATTCAAATAAAGATGGTAGGAAAACTATACAAGCTTCGTTCAACTCCCTGTTTCTCGGTGGAGTTGATAGACTCCTCCCATTGATCCAAGAAAGCTTCCCTGAGTTGGGTTTGGCAAGAGACGATTGCATTGAAATGAGCTGGATTGAGTCTATCCTGTACTTTGCTGGTTTCCCAAGTGGAGAATCACTTAATGTTTTGCTCAATAGGACTGCTCTATCTACGAGATATTTCAAGGCAAAATCAGACTACGTGAAGGAACCTATTTCTGAAAATGGGTTGGAAGGGATATGGAAAATGTTTTATGAAGATGAGGCAGAGGCAGCAGAGATGATATTGAGTCCATATGGTGGAAGAATGAACGAGATATCCGAGTCCGCCTTACCTTTTCCACATAGAGCAGGGAATTTATATAAAATCCAACACTTGGTTTATTGGAACGAAGCTGGAACGGAGGCATCTGAAAGGCATATAAGTTGGATCAGAAAGCTTTATAGCTACATGGCTCCCTTTGTTTCCAAGTTCCCTAGAGCTGCATATATCAACTATAGGGATCTGGACATAGGAATAAACGACAAAGGCAACACAAGTTATGCACAATCAAGTATTTGGGGTGTTAAATATTTCCAAAATAACTTCAATAGGTTGGTTCATGTGAAGACTATGGTTGATCCTGGTAATTTCTTCCAAAATGAACAAAGCATTCCGCCTCTTTCAGCATGGTGAGGAAGAAAGATGACTAGGATCCTTGGGTGGGATATAATAAAGTTAAATTAAATTTGGTGTGTTAACTAATAATAAGTGTCCATGGGACGTCATAGTGGTGTTAATACTATTAGATTGTAGTTTATAATAAAATTTATGCTTGCTTACTTTCGCATGTGCTCCACCACGTAATTAATTTCATTTACTTGATAAGATTAAAGTTTTAATCCTCCTCCTGTTTAAGACTAAAATTAAGAAGGCAGATCATGGTATAGCGGTAAACCTACTCTATTTTAACTTGAGCATCAGAGATTTCACTTACAAAAACAACTGCTCTCCAAACAATAGCAAGGCTATGTACTTTTTACCCTTGCAGATCTTGTAGCGGCATGCGCATCATGCACTAGACTATCTTTGTTTGGGCGTATAACATATCAAATTGTAGGGACTTGTGGATCCGGTTTGACAGGAATATCATACTCTAGACTATCATTTTTTCAGCATGTGATATATTTGATTGCAGAGAATTGAGGAATAGATAAGTGATGATAGAAATTTCTTTAAACACATAATTAGAAATTCAATTGTTACAATACATGACCCATGTATACAAAATAATATTTTGTGCAATAGTCAATAAATGATACAATACTTCTTTTCACCTCTAGTTTAAACAAATTTCACATTACATAATCACTATAAATTAATTTTATAGGTTCAATACTTCCTTCAATGGTATGAAAACATATTCTACTCAATTTGGATTCTCCACATGTTTCACATTTATTGTTTGAAACAATATTGAATTTAGGCAACAATTATGAATTCATTAATTTATGCAAAGTATCAAAATTAAAATCCCCTAATCTAAAAAAAGATTAAATGACTCAAGCACAAAAGCATATGTGTTTTTATTATTAGTAGTAGCTTCAATAGTTGTTATATTCATCTTAGAGGGCTCATCGATCAAATATTCTTTATGTACAAAGAAGGCAGTTGCATAATAGTTATTCATGGNATGGAACCTTACTGCGTAAATATGGTCTTGCTGCTGATAATGTCATTGATGCACATTTGATCGATGTTGGTGGAAAAATTCTTGACAGAAAATCCATGGGGGAAGATCTTTTTTGGGCCATCAGAGGAGGTGGAGGTGCAAGCTTTGGAGTCATTCTTTCTTGGAAGATAAAGTTGGTAGTTGTTCCACCTACAGTTACTGCATTCACAGTCCACAGGATGTTAGAACAGAATGCAACAAAGCTTATCCATCGGTGGCAATCTGTTGCTCACAAGTTTCATGAAGATCTTTTCATTAGAATTATCATAAGAAGTGTGGATTCAAATAAAGATGGTAAGAAAACTATACAAGCTTCATTCAACTCCCTGTTTCTCGGTCGAGTTGATAGACTCCTCCCATTGATCCAAGAAAGCTTCCCTGAGTTGGGTTTGGTAAGAGAAGATTGCATTGAAATGAGCTGGATTGAGTCAATCCTATACTTTGCTGGTTTCCCAAGTGGAGAATCACTTAATGTTTTACTCAATAGGACTGCTCTATCTACGAGATATTTCAAGGCAAAATCAGACTATGTAAAGGAACTTATTTCTGAAAATGGGTTGGAAGGGATATGGAAAATGTTTTACGAAGATGAGGCAAAGGCAGCAGGGATGATATTGAATCCATATGGTGGAAGAATGAATGAGATATCGGAGTCCGCCTTACCTTTTCCACATAGAGCTGGGTATTTATATAAAATCCAACACTTGGTTTATTGGGACGAAGCTGGAATGGAGGCATCTGAAAGGCATATAAGTTGGATCAGAAAGCTTTATAGCTACATGGCTCCCTTTGTTTCCAAGTTCCCTAGAGCTGCATATATCAACTATAGGGATCTGGACATAGGAATAAACGACAAAGGCAATACAAGTTATGCACAATCAAGTATTTGGGGTGTTAAATATTTCAAAAATAACTTCAATAGGTTGGTTCATGTGAAGACTATGGTTGATCCTGGTAATTTCTTCCAAAATGAACAAAGCATTCCGCCTCTTTCAGCATGGTGAGGAAGAAAGATGACTAGGATCCTTGGGTGGGATATAATAAAGTTAAATTAAATTTGGTGTGTTAACTAATAAAAAGTGTCCATGGGACGTCATAGTGGTGTTAATACTATTTGATTGTAGTTTATAATAAAATTTATGCTTGCTTACTTTCGCATGTGCCCGACCACGTAATTAATTTCATTTACTTGATAAGATTAAAGTTTTAATCCTCCCCTTGTTTAAGACTAAAATTAAGAAGGCAGATCATGGTATAGCGGTAAACCTACTCTATTTTAACTTGAGCATCAGAGATTTCACTTACAAAAACAACTGCTCTCCAAACAAGAGCAAGGCTATGTACTTTTTACCCTTGCAGATCTTGTAGCGGCATGCGCATCATGCACTAGACTATCTTTGTTTGGGCGTATAACATATCAAATTGTAGGGACTTGTGGATCCGGTTTGACAGGAATATCATACTCTAGACTATCATTTTTTCAGCATGTGATATATTTGATTGCTGAGAATTGAGGAATAGATAAGTGATGATAGAAATTTCTTTAAACACATAATTAGAAATTTAGTTGTTACAATACATGACCCATGTATACAAAATAATATTTTGTGCAATAGTCAATAAATGATACAATACTTCTTTTCACCTCTAGTTTAAACAAATTTCACATTACATAATCACTATAAATTAATTTTATAGGTTCAATACTTCCTTCAATGGTATGAAAACATATTCTACTCAATTTGGATTCTCCACATGTTTCACATTTATTGTTTGAATCAATATTGAATTTAGGCAACAATTATGAATTCATTAATTTATGCAAAGTATCAAAATTAAAATCCCCTAATCTAAAAAAAGATTAAATGACTCAAGCACAAAAGCATTTATGTTTTTATTATTAGTAGTAGCTTCAATAGTTGTTATATTCATCTTAGAGGGCTCATCGATCAAATATTCTTTATGTACAAAGAAGACAGTTGCATAATAGTTATTCATGGACGACTCTTCAACTTCCAACGTTAAAAGGAAATGAAAAGTTATATTGCAGATAAATTCTGAGATGGAATTTACTTTTAATGATAGAATTTTGAAAGAATCATATGTCCGGATCATTGTTGAGTAAGAAAGTGTTTAAGTTTTTTTTCATGTCTAATAAATTTATACCAACCAGGGGTNGCAGTTGCATAATAGTTATTCATGGGCAACTCTTCAACTTCCAACGTTGAAAGGAAATGAAAAGTTATATTGCAGATGAATTCTGAGATGGAATTTACTTTTAATGATAGAATTTTGAAAGAATCATATGTCTGGATCATTGTTGAGTAAGAAAGTGTTTAAGTTGTTTTTCATGTCTAATAAATTTATACCAACCAGGGGTCGAATTTATCTCAAGAAAACAATTAAAATTCTAATAGGTCTAACCATAAATAAAATATCTCATAATCTGTGACCCAGTGAAAAACCGTGATTTTAAAATCAAAATTATGATACAAAATTTGAGCTTCTGGATCCTTTAACATAGGGACTAAGACTTATAATTTTTTTTATAAGCATGTTGACAACATATGGATGTTGGCGTCCTTTAATGTACTTGTGTTTGTCCCCATAAGTGGTAAATATAAAATTGTTTTTCAAGCGTAGGACATTTATCTTGTAGTAACTAGAAAAATATCGATGTCGTCTCCTCAAGGAAACTTAGACAAATTCTAAAGGTGATGTGATTCAAACAAAATTTAAAATCTTTTGGTTTTAGAAAATAGAGACAATTGATAAAAACTAAGAGACAATGTTAAAGGAACTGGATACCTATCAAAGTTCATACCACCTTGAATTAGAATTTAAAAAATATGTATTTTGGTGATAGAATTAACTCATGGAAAAATTAACAGGGCTTTTCACACTCTGCACTCCAAAAAATGTTAAAATTTTCATTTTGCATCCTAAAATATTAATTTGTCAACATTGCACCCTCATTGTTTTAAATTAGCTGCAATGTGGTTCCTCAAACCAACTGTCGTCTCTTTTCTCGTTAAATCTCGTTGTACATGCAAAGCACGTGTATTACCCATGGGGCAAAATTATAAAAACAAATAATGTGGTAGTCTTCTCAACTATAAAAAACGCACAACGTAAAAACTCATAATCGTTAGAGACATAAGCATAGTGGTTTTCTCTACGTTTTTTATGGCTTTGAATGATAGGAACTCAAATGTTCGAATCAAAATGAAATTGAATCCGATTTTGAGTTCACTTGTGAATTGCATTAGGTTTTCTGTAATCAATTGTGTAGTATTCAGGAACCAAAGCTGTGAATCGAAGAGCAGGTGAGCTAGATTTTCAAAACTCGATTTTATCTGCGAGCACTTTCATGAAGAAGGCCCAGTGGCCTATGATTCCAATGTCGAAGTCAATGACGTGGACGACAGTCAAACCGTTGATGGCTTGGTTGGAGGTGAACTTGGAGAACATGGGGATAGGAGAGATGTTGCATAAGATTTTGTAGGTTTTATTGTTTTGGATGATTTCAGGGGAAGTGGTAGGACGAGTTGGCTAAGTTAACCAAGTGAGTAGGGACTAGAGAGCTTATTTGAAGTAGAAAGTAGCTCTCTGGAGGGATTTTTTGGTGGGTGATCGGAGGTGTTGATTGGGCCACTAATGGAGATCGTTTCGAGAGGTTAACAGTGTTCGAATTGTGGGGATGATCCGTCATGGGAGAGATTGAAATAGGAGGGGATGAATTGGTTTGTATCAAACGAGTGAGGCTCCTCGATACTATGTCTCGCAATGAGTGAGTTGGGGTTTCAATGTCAAACCATGGGTTGAATCATCATGATGACCCAATTCTTTAGAGTGCAAAGTAGAAATTTTAACATATTTGATGTTGATTGCAAGGACTCTAAGAATTAACCATGCAAAATTTAATTGACTACTATTATCTTATTCTTTCTGCTTATCTTGTGTTATTTGTTCTTATTATTTACTCCATAAAATATATAAAACTATATGTTATGAAATTATTTATTCCATGAAACTAATTCAAAATTTTTATATATCTAACGACATATATTTTGTCACTTACTTTTTAATTTGTAAATCACACTTAGTATAATAAAAAAATAGCACACATTTTTCATGATTTGATAACTTTTTTATCTGAGTTTTACATCTTTACCTAAAATTAAGTCTTAATTAATTCAGGGTTTAAATTCCTCTAGAATTTCCATTGACAATGTGAGTGGGCGATGATCGTTGTATGAAATTTGATATTTTTTATTGTCTTTTATGATTGTGTGGACGAGTTTTCATCATGCTAGAAACTTCATCAAACAATATTTTTTAGCCATTTTGACGATTTTCTCACATTATTTTTTAGGGTAAAAGACACGGACACCCCTGAGTTTTTGCAATATTAAACGAATATACTCTAACATTTTACAAATAACACGGAGACCTCTTGAAGTTTGAAATTCATTGCACGAAGACCCCCTCCATCTCCTTCCCGTCAATGTTGCTAACGGAAAGTGACGATTTTATCCTAATTTTTTTTTATTATTTTCACAATTGCTCTTCTACAAATTTTGTATAAAAAAAATTAAATTAAAATTTTAATAAAATCAAACAAAATTTGATTTAGTACATAAAAAATTGATATAAAGTAGTACCCCAAAAAATTGATTAAATGAATTTCAATATTAATTTGATAACAATAAAAATTAATTTTACAAAATTAAATATTAATTTAAAAAAATTAAATATTAATTTAAAAAAATTAAATGTCAATTTGAAAAAATTAAATATTATTTGTTATTGATCTAATCAACACGAAATTGACCTTAGATTATATTTTTGAAAATATTATCAATATTTTGGTACTAAATCTTTAAAAAATTTTGAACTATCAAATTTTCAAATTTGTTTTATCAAATTTTTATGATACTTTCACTTATTTTCATATGAACCAAAGATTTTTGAGTTTACAAAGTGGAGGTGAGTGATTCTCTTTGAAAAAAAAAAAGTGGGGGGTGAACAATTGGTTTGGTTTAAGTATGTGTGGTTGAATCTTGACCAAAAGAAAATTTATCAACTATTATAGTAAAAGAGAAGACACTATGCTATAAAAAAATATATGTATTTAAATTTATGGGTTAAAATATAAATTTTTAAGTTTATATACAACAAAAAATTATAATTTAAGGTCAATTTCATGTTGGTTTAATCAATACCAAATAGTATTCAACACAAAATGAACCTTAGATTGTAAATTGATATACAATTTTATAAAAAAAAATTGGCATTTAATTTTGTCCAATATATATTCAACTTTTTTTGAATTAATATCAAATTAATTTTTATTGTTATCAAATTAATATTAAAATTTATTTAATCATTTTTTTGGTGTACTAAATTATATCAATTTTTTGAATACTAAATCAAATCTTGTTCCATTTTATTAAATTTTTAATTTTTTTGGGTACGAAAGTTGGAGAAAGGTAATTGTAAAAATAATAAAAAAAAATTGGGATGAAAATCATCACTTTCTATTAGCAACATTGACGAAAGGGAAATAGAGGAGATCTTCGTGCAATAAATTTCAAACCTCAAGAGGTCTCCGTGTTAGTTATAAAATGTCAGGGGTGTTCGTATAATATTACAAAAACTCAGGTGATGTCCATATTTTTTACCCTATTTTTAAATTAGAAATTAATTTATTAGTATTTTATCTTAAAAACTTGAATTATTATATTTCTAATAGAAGTAGTTGTTGGTTTGGAAGACTTGTTAGTAGCCAAAAAAGAAATGTTAAATGCGGAGAATTGAATATTTGGTAATTAAATTTATAATTATATTGTGTCATTTTGAGTTAAATGATGATAATAATAATAAATTCGTGAATTTTATAAATGAGCAAGATTTGATTGATTTTATTTATCACTTAAAATTATGAATTTAATTGTGTTTAGTTATTTTTTTTTTCTTGAGGTATTTATTACATGATGGATTGGAAATATGGTGCTTATGTTTATAATTATATTCTGTTATTGAATTGAGTGGTGGTAGATGTGATAAATTCGTAAGTCTTATAAATAAGCAATATTCTATTTATTTTATCTATTGCTTAAGAATTTTAAATATCAATGGGTTATGTTAATATTTGTTTTTTTTCTTTCGTAAGAATTTGTATATATGACATTGTTTTGGGGAGTTTTTATATATTTTTATGACAGTTCCATTAATATGAAGGATATTATTGGTGATATATTTTTAGTTATTTTAGAAGAATAATTTGTATAAATATTTTTACATCATTCCTTTTGAATTTGAGCAATTGTTTAAAATTTTTTTATTTGTTATGTAATTATTTCAGGCACGGGTAATGACTAGTGCTATTATAAAAAGTTAGTAAAAGTGAAAATTTTTTGTTTGATTATATTAACCTAATAATATTGTACGAAAATTTTCCAATTTCGTCTATTTTATTTTTGCAATGTTTTTGCCTATTTGGTAAAAGTTATTGGATTCATTAATAAATTAATAAAGTCATCTTTTGCCTTTTGATTTTCTCCATCTAGATGATGCAAAAGAGTTTTCAAGTATTTCATTAAACCTATTGGATGCATTAATTCATCTAATACCATCATTTTTGGCTTTTTGGTTATCTCCTTAAAAAACTTCCTATGTATACCCCCCCCCCCCCCCCCCCCCCCCCCCCCCCCCCCCCCCCCCCCCCCCCCCCCCACCCCACCCTCAACACCTCCCCAACA
>CAUOFW020006613.1:95064-114901 GCA_963454935.2 Ilex paraguariensis
TCCCCCCCCCCCCCCCCCCCCCCCAATGTAGGAGTCTCAAGTTCTTCGTCTATTGTTTCAAATTTATATTTTGTTGATCCCATTGGTTATGAGGTAGTATATTTTTAGATGTAGTATTTCCATTGTTAGGGATTGACCATGACTTCACTTTTGCTTCAACGAGTTTTTTAATATGAAGTTTGGATGCTACAGGTGACCAGATCCACCCAACCCACCAGCCACCACCAGATCCTCCCAGCCCGCCAGCCATCACCAGATCCACCAAACCACCTCTGTTCCACCACCTCCTACCGGTCCAACACCACCACCAGATCCACCTAACCACCACCGATTCGCCACCTCCTATCACTCTAACAGCGGCAACTGGCGACAGTGGTGGCCAATGACCAATGATCGACACCAGCATCTTCTCCAGCAGCGCACCTCCCTCTTCTCTGCAAATCGACAGCCGCTCGATTGCACAACAGATCGGTCCTGCTTATCTCCACCGCCATCGACATTGTCTATTTTTCTGCATAAATTGATGGAACCAAGTAAGTCTGGTGTGGCAAATTATTTTTACAGAGAATCTTATTCATTGTTAGACTTGGCAAATTGGTTGGATCATGGAGAAGCCTTGTTGCATTTTCTGTTGAAATCTCTATTTGTGTCTTTGTCATAGTTCTTCCATATTAAAATGGCTCCTCTCATCTCTCTTCCCCCTTGAGAGATTCACCTTTTTCAACCTTTCAAATCATGAATCCTTCACTCCTCATTACTCTCCTATTTTTCTCTGTTCCCATTATTTCTCTTACAACTTTCCCTCCTCCCCCCTTTTCTTCATTACATTACTGCATCCTTTTAGCCATGGAACATCATGTTTCCAAAGAATCTCCATTGACAGTGGATAGGAGTTCCCATACAACAAGACACGGTTCCTCTAGTGGCAGTGAGTTGTCAACCCTTGCACAAGGATGTGAGCTCCCCGAGAACACTTCATCAAACCCACCTCCTTTAGTGCTGACAGCAGACCGTCTTTCTGGGTTCTACAATTGGAGTGGTTGTGGTAATCAGGAATAATAGAGGGATATTCATGGTTAGGATGTCCAAGAGAATTAATTTATTTTGTGAAGCGCAGAATGTAGAGATTTTGGTGGCAAGAGAATCTGTTAGCTTGGATAGACAACATGAATGTGACTGTTAGAAGATGAGACTGACATGGATCCGTTGGGCTCTGTGCTAATAGATATTAGAAACTCTTTGATTAGCTTCAATTTTTTCAAGTATCTACTGTTAGAAGAACAGGCAGTAGGGTGGGTGGCACACCAACTCGCTAGAAAAGCAATTTCATTTGATAGCTCTGATTTATGGGAGGAGGAGGCACCTGACTTTATAATGCCCCTCCTTATTTCGAATATTCCAATTAATCAAACACCTACCATTTCTTTAAAATAAACACTTATTTTTCATACCTCCATTGTCCTATGATAGTGCTAGTTCACTTAGGTTTACGGTGGGAAAAGTTACCAACAATAACATTTTTAGGGGTCTCAATTATACTATCATTCATGTTATCAAAGACAACAATATTGTAGACATGGGTGTGCATATCTATACTACTCTAAAATATCAGTATCCTTGATCAATATTTTTTTCACCTTTTATCTTTTAACAACGAAAGAATGCCATCCTCATCATTTAGAATTAGTGTCCCAGTAAACCTAAGTCCTCTGCTCCTCCCAATTCCTTCCCTATGTTTCAGTCGTTACTCTCTCTCTCTCTCTATTCACTCTCTATTCAGACATTACACCCTCTCCCTCTCCCTCTCCCTCTCCCTCTCCCTCTCCCTTTACGTATTCACCACTCGCCAAGAAGAAGCTCCCTCTATTCACCTTCCCCTATCCATCAGTCTCTCTTAAATTCTGCCTTATAGGCCCTACAACTTCTTAGTGGTTGTACAGACTTATGGGATTCTCCACACAAAAACCTAAAAAGTCAAATAACTTTACATAGCAACCCCATTCCTTCTTGGAGCTTTCCACCGCTAGATGTGATTACCCGTGTTGGAATAAAAAATGTGTTCAACTATTTTGAAAATTTTTTGTGGTTAATTTGTGCCTAACTACACCTTTTCCCAAGCATTGGGTGATGTTTTCGGTAGTCGTGGTCCTAAAAAGAAAGTCAAAAATTAGAGGGGTGTTTTGGGGGCCGACCGTCCAACGCTCAAGTTAGTATTTAAGAAATTGAGGTGTAGCAGTTAAACTGGACTCAGTGTGCTTACTTGGATCTTATCCTGGGGCAGTGTTGTTTAAGGCGTTAAGCGAACTGAAGCGACCAAGACTCTTAACGCCTAGACGAGAAGTGAAGCGAAACGAAACGATTTATCAAAGCGAAGTGAGCAGTTAAAAAAATAAATAAATATTTTAGTGTAATTACTTATACACATCAAAGTTTTAATTTTATATATACTAAATATTTAAATTCAAGTAAAACCATAAACATTTAAATTAAAACAAACATTAATAATATTGCAAATCTTAATAACAGTCATAGCTTAAACATTTACATTCATACAAACACTAATAATATCTCAAATCCTAATATTTAAAAACATAAGACACATAATTCAAGCAACTAAAGAAAATATCTCAAGGACTTAGAAATCAATCCTTATCACTAAGGAAATCATCATCTTCATTATCCTTAGATTCATATCCCTCAATATCCTCCTCCTCTGCCTCATCTGAAATTATGTCTTCCTCATCTGTGAGTCTAGTCGTCGATCTTCTAAACCTTGGTGTTACCCTAGTAGATGGTATTGATTTAGTCCGTTGGCTACTTTCCGTAACTCCAGAAGCTCGAGCAACTTCGCCCCAAGTCAAAGTATCATCACCAAACACAAGCTCATTATCTTCATCTGTGTCTGCATCCATTCTCCCAATCAACCACTCATTGCTATCATCAATATCCTTCAAAGATATTGGATCAATTGTGTCACGAGAATCATATCGGCGTCTCAAAGCTCTATTATACTTAACGAACACCAAATCATTGAGACATGATTGAGCTAGTCTATTTCTTTTTTTGTTGTATATCTGCAATAATTTATTAACAATACATTAAAATTTATAATAAGATTAAAAAAAATGTAATTGAAGAGGTTTGAGGATGATACTTACATGCTCAAACACACTCCAATTTTGCTCACAACCGGATGCACTACAAGTAAAGCTTAAAACTTTTTTTGCAAAGGTTTGCAAATTTGGAGTTGCAGACCCATATGCACTCCACCAATTAGCTGTGAATAATAAATAACAATTAATTAACTAACATATTTAAGCAATGATACTGAAATAAGCTTGTGGGATAACATAGATTACCTGGTGCCCTAGTTGTTCTTTGTCTAATTGTCATGGGCAACTTAAAGAGGTTTTCACCTTTCATGTAAACACTCAACTCTTGACCAATTTTATCTTGTATCGCAGGATTTGAGACCAACTTTTCCAAACATTTATATAGGCCATTGATGACTTCTTGATCTTTCTCAACCTCTAGATTGGAATAGAAAAACTCTGGGTTCAAAAAATACTCAACTGCATGCAAAGGCCGATGCAATTGAACTTTCCACCTTCGGTTAATGATTTCAAAGATGTGTTTGTAATTCTCTTCATTGCCATTAAAAGAATTAGCAATCGCTTCTTTAGCCCGGTACATAGCTTCATAAATGTACCCCATGGGAGGCTTTTTCTCACCATCAACCAATCGAAGCACACGGACAAAAGGGCCAGTAAGCTTAAGAGAGTAGACAACATTACTCCAAAATGAAGGCCTTAAAATGATTTGTGTTGTCCTTTTGCCTTGTTGTTCTTTTGCCCATTTGCTTGTAGTCCATTCCTCTGAAGTGAACATTTTTCTCAAGTTACCTTTTTGTTGGTTGATCCTTGTTAGCGTAAGAAAAGCCGTAGCAAATCTAGTTTTTGCGGGCTTAATCAACTCCCTTGACTGGGTAAATCGTCTCATCATATTCAACAGAGTTGGACGGTTATANTGGGCTTAATCAACTCCCTTGATTGGGTAAATCGTCTCATCATATTCAACAGAGTTGGACGGTTATAAATATAACCGTGTAATGCTATTCCTCTTTCAAATGTTCTCTTGAAGTTTGGCAATTTGAAGATATCTTCCAATACCAAGTCCAAGCAGTGGGCAGCACATGGCGTCCAATAAAGATTTGGTCGTTTTGCCTCCAAAAACTTACCTATTAAATAAATTTTTTTTATCAACTAGTATGCATAAAAAAATTCAATATAACAAGTAGTTATCTTTTTTTTTTTCAAGAAGCTCATACCTGCTAACACATTTGTTGTTGTACTGTCAGTGACAATTTGAATCACATTAGCTTCACCAATACACTCTACAAAATTATCAAGCAATTCAAACATTTTTTGCCCATCCTTTGAGTATGCAGAAGCATCAACAGATTCAAAGAACATGGTCCCTTTTGGACAATTCACTAAGAAATTAATCAAGGTTCTCCCTCTCTTGTCAGTCCATCCATCGGCCATTATGGAACATCCATATTTTGCCCAATCCTCTTGGTGATCTTTCATCAATGACTTTATATGCCCTACTTCTTTGTTGAGCAATGGGACCCGAACCTCATGGTAAGAAGGGGGTTTCAAACCAGGACCATATTGTCCAAAAGTTTCAACCATTGCTGCAAAACTTTCATAGTTCACAACATTAAAGGGAATTCCCGTGTCATACATCCATCGGGCAAATGTTGTGATGGCTCTTTCTCTCATTTCCTTTCTAAAAGGATCGCTGGCATCAATATTCGTTTGTCTCCCCTTGGTCTTTCGATTTTGCACCACAACATTCGGATCAGGGGTGAAGTATACATCCATAGGCCCTTTTTGTCTTGGTTTTTTTGGTCTCGATGTGGCTTGTGTAGAACCTTGACTAGAACTAGTCATGGATCTTTTACGATTCGCAACAATCTCTACAATATCATCTTCATCCTCCTTCAAGTCATTAGACATCTCATCAAAGTCGGGAACCATGTTCATTAGATTCTTCTCTTCTTTTTTTTTTTCGCCATGTATTCTCTAATCTCCTCCCTAACATGAGTAGGACATTTTGGACAAGTAATAACACTCGTAGAGTTCCCCGCTAGGTGTTGCTTGACCCGATAGACACCTCCATTTGACTCTTTTCCACAAAAATTACATTTGAACTTGTTTGTGTTTTGAGGATTTACCAAGTGTGTATATTTTCATGTCGGATCTTTTTTGTTCCCATCGGACGACGATGCCATTTATGAATAACACTATCACACTACAATCAAAGGAACAAAACACATTCACATGTACTGAGTCACATTTTATATCAGTTGTAAACAATTTTATATTGACAGGACAGGACAACAAAAGAAGCAGAATCAGGACAGCAGTAGAATGCAACAAAAAAAAAAAAAACAGACGACTGAGGAAAAAAAAAAAATAGAAGCAGCACATGAGCAATTTCATATTGACTGGACAGAAGCAGAATCAGGACAACAGCACAAAAAAAAAAATCAGAAGCATTACATTGTAAACAATTTCATATTTCGCATGTAAACAATTCAACTTGTACTGAATGCATTAAGTCTTGCATTTTCATTTGTTTGTATAATTCTTATGCAGTCTCCTACCATATTATTACCAAATGAAACTAAGCTTACACATGATTATTCACCAAAGGCATGCCCCACCCCAATTTTTTTTTTTTTCAAAATAAGTTATTTTTAAATTTATTTCTCAAATTCAATCACTTTTAAAAAGACATTATTTTAAATAACGCCTTCATGAATTAAAAGATTATTTGAAATAATGTTTTTAAAGACATGATTTGGCATGACGCCTTTAACGCACTACACATCAAATTTAGTTCAATATTTATATTTAGTGCGTGAAAAGCGTTATATTTAAACGTCTTTTAAAAATGACTAAATTTAAGAAATAAGTTTGAAAGTGATTGATTTTAAAAAAAATAAATTTTTGAAATGCATGGGTTTGGTGAATTCCTCCTTATTCACAGAAAGTATATATGATACCAAAATCAATGGCTCCATGAATTCAATAATCCTCTGCCCAATTTTTCTTGTATTTTCTATAGAATACCTACGAAGCATTATAGTGAGTTCACTAATCCAATGATGTAAAGGAACTAATGAGAAAAAAAAATAGTAAAAAATTGATAAGTAAAGCCTTATTAATGCTATCAAATTATGTAAAGTAAAGGCACACCATTATACCAACAAATTATATTAGAAATTTAGATTCAAATAACATTGTTCTATTATTCGAAACACGGGCCTAATCACCTATAATGATCATATCATGTGAGAGTGAGATGCCATCAAAGCTTAATTAAATTGTATTTCGGATTGGAGTTTCATTCACAATTTTTTTTTTTTTTTGTCTAGGCTTACATATGGTTTTAACTCCTTACATTTTTATGGGATCTTCATATGGACTGGAGTTTGGACAGCAACATAAGGAAAAAGCAAAAAAGAAAATAAAAACAGAAGCATAATGAAAAAAAAAAAGCACAATCGGAGCAGAATAGGGTAGAATCAAAGCAGGATAGGGTTGAATCAGATCAAGAAAAAAAAAGGAGAATAAGCAGAATCGGTGAAGGAGCAGAAGACAAGAAAAAAAAAATAGAAGAGAGAAGAAGAAGAGACTAACCTCCACAGTCCAGACTAGCCCTCCAAACCCAACGATATCTCTGTCCAGCAGCAACGATGGTGTAGAAGTAGCGAAAAACTCGAATCTTTGGAGTGTAGCAGTGGAGAACAGCACCGATCGTGTAGCAGTGGAGAGTAGCACCGATCGATCGTGTAGCAGTGGAGAGCAGCACTGATCGAAGCAGCACCGATTAAAGCAGTGGAGAGCTGGACCGATCGATCGTGTAGCAGTGGAGAGGCAGCACCGATTGAAGCTATCTGAGAAAAAAAGAGACAAAATTAGGTTAGGAGTTTTATTTATAGGATAAGGGAATAATTCGATACATTAACATCTTAAAAAAAATTTTGCAATCGCCCAATCCAATGGTCTAAATTAAAAATAAAATATTTTGCCTCTTATAACAAAAGCGAATGCTTTTTTCGCTTTTTTCTCGCCTCGCTCACGTTCGCTTCGCTTGGGGTCCTCTAGGCGAGCTAGTCTCGCCTCGCTTCTCTTCTCTCCTAGGCGCGCTTTTCATAACACTGTCTTGGGGGTCCCCTCTTATAGTATTTTGATAGGTATTCCAGGGAAAATAGACTCTAGGCTCTCCTGATAGTTTGAATTTGTCTGATCCTTTTTGGTTGAAGAGTTTTGGCTTCTGTGGACTTTATTCTCTGTTGGGATAGCCATCCAAAGTCCTAATTGTGCTAAGAGTTTGTTTGATCACGTGAAAAAAGGCTTGCCGAGGGTGAGATCTTATCCTTATCCTTTGCTGACTTATCTTCTTCACAATATTTAAACGAATCCCACCCTTTGAACTAGTCTTTGGCAAATAAGGTTCCTATTTTCAAAAATGGGGATAAGTCTTGCCATCATTCTAGTTTCCTCATCCTACTAGGTTGGGGAAAGCTGATTATCAGAGCTTATTATTCCTCCATATTTTCTTTCTCTCTAACAGGTTAGTCAACGGTTGCATTTCTAAAGGTAGTGCCAACTAGAACCTTTCCCTTAGTTGAGATTAAATTTGCCCCCATCAACTCATATAGTACTTGGCTTGTTATGCCAATTGAGATTTCAAATAGTGGGCATGCTTCTATTGAGGTATATAAGTTTGATTTCTATAATATTTTTTGGTGATTTTAGGTAATTTTGTTGTTAATTTCATTAAGTTTTGGCTTTGATAAAAGTTAAAACTTTATTGTAGAATCAATCTCAATTATGTTGTAATCAAATCAAATGAAGACAGTGTTAGTGTGCAGGGATAAATCCATACAAATTCACCACCTCGTACAAATGGAGAGAATGACGGAGAAACCTTGGTGAACCTGCAAGACAAGAGTACACCTTAGTGAACCAAAGGCTGGAGACGACCAAAGAGACTACGATACTTAAGTCAGTAAACGAGTCAAAGAAAAGAATAGAGTAAATAGGTTGGGATTGAATTACATACCTGGTTCCCGGAACCTTAATTTATAGTGGTATAGGAAGCAGTGTTCCACATAAACTCAAATTTTAGGTTGCGATAGGATAGACCTCATCACCAATCCCCTAGATGTTCGAGCTAAAATCGTAATAGGACGTTGAGTCCTAGATTGTAGGAACAGATGTGCTCATTAGAAAGCTTGGTTTATCAATTGTCTCTTAATACTCGAAGTAAAGTTTTGCTAGGACTCTAGATCCCGAGTTAATCCTTAACTGAATGGGATTTGTCTGTGGCTGCTTCTTGGACCTACCCATGTGAGACAATTGTGCCCAGACGGATTGTTACTGCCAGTCGACAAGTGTGTCTATCGGCACTAGCAGGAGAGGAGAGTCCTCTCTTGGCCTTAGTTGAACTTAGTGTCGCCAGAAAAATTGCAACCAGCGTCAGCCCAACTGTAGAAGTAAAAAAGTTTGAGCTTTAGGCTTTATAATTTTAGAAGACCCCATAATTAGGTAAATAATTGGCCAATATTAGAATTTTAAGTCCATGAAAATTATAAGCCCTACAAAAAAGCCTTAGTTAAAATTTAAGGCCAATTAAAAATTGTTATTTTAATAATTTTTTGAGCTCATGATTCAACCCATATTAATAAAAACTTAAAAAAACAAAATTTTATTAAAAAAAAAATCTCTCACCCACCAATTCTCTATCTCTCTCTGTGCAATAGTAGAAATTCCCTCCCTCTCATTTTTATTTTCACTCACTCTATCTCCATATCAATTTCAAATAAAAAAAAATTGGTTTTTTATTTAACTTAAAAAATAAAATTATTAAATGCTGATAGTTTAAAAAGATTTATCTTAATCTCGGATGTTTCTTAAACATAACAATTTTTTTGACATTGATAGTTTAGATTATTTTTAAAATAAAATATTTTAAAGAAGATTTTATAAATTTAAGAAAATACTCCAATTGAGACACTAAATTATATAAAAAGACTAGATTTTTTTTTTCAAATGTATGCATTGCTTAAAGAATATTATTATTAATTTTTGTAATAATTATTTCTACAAAAAGAAAATTTTCAAAATTAAAATTGATAAAATTTTACTTAAAATCGATAGTTACAAGAAAAATAATTTGAATAGCAATATTATTAATGAAAAAAAATATATATGATAACAAAATTTAAATATAAATACTCAATTTATACTTTTACAACTCAAAAAAAATGAGAAGAAATAATTTTAATCAAAATTTTTAATACTAAAAATAAAGATACCTCAAAATAATTATCGCTTTAGACCTTAAATTACCTTGAGCCGCCCCTGATGTCTACTGTCATTTGGCAAGGGTACCTGTCGGTACTAGTAATAGGAGTGCTGGGCTTGTCTGCCTTGGTGGTACTAGTGGACTACCAGGAGGAAGGACCTCGCTGGAGCCTGCCGGTCAGCACTAGCAAGAGGAGCCTTTTTGCCTTAGTTGTGCCAGACAGGAGTAGCTGCAACTGCCGGTCAGTATTAACAATACTAAAGAGTCCCACAGTTAGTAAACTTACACTGGGCGTTAGTTTTACAAACCAAATAGTGATTGAGATTATTAGTTGAATATTGTATGTTTGTCTTTAGGTGCTCATTTTCAATGTGTGTGTGAAATAAGGGGGTTTTGATGAGTTTTACAAACCAGAATCTGGGTTTCATTTTTTATCTGGTGCCTGGAATACAACTTTTGTGAATATCAACACACCTAAAGGGCTAAAGCATGATTTTGTTCAGTAAAATGAGCAGTATTTAGAAATAAATATGTTGAATCTATGTGCTAAATCTGTTGCTTGTCTGAATATGTTGAATCTATGATGTTTTGTTATATAATATTATTAATCAATCTTTAATTTTTTTTTTTTTTGGGAAAATATAAGTTGTTACAGAATACTAGAACTTTGTCATGTGCTGGAATTATCTTTTATATGCGAATTTATTTTTCCTATATTTAGGCTTGCATGGTTTTTTTGTTTAATTTTAATTCTCAATACACGATGGTTAAATTATATTTTGTCTGATGTGATCTCAAAGTGAAATAAAAATTACTGACTTCAAAGGAAGTGATATTAGTTTGTTGCTATCAAAACTACCAACTGATTGACGGGTCAAAAACAAATGAGATTCATGCTCAATTGAATGCTATCAACTGCAATAAGTTTGGTGGTATTATTTCTATTTAAGGCTCATCAATTTCATGTGAATTATATGAAATTCACCATGAGAAATCTTGTCCTCCACATGCAGAAATCTTATCCTAGAGGGTTTTAGTTCATGTGAATTATATAGACAAGGCGGTCCAAGACTATTTGAGGTCTAAAACAACTACTAAAACTGAGATTTTTTATTTCTGATGTTAATATTTTTTTATTTTTTTAATCTTTGTCATGATAGTCGATCTTAGGGAATTTTTTATCAATTTTAATTTTAAACAATCCTAGTCTGTTGATTTTAGTTTCTCTAGTTTAATAAAAAAATATTTTAGTTTATTTTTTGTAATAGAAATTAAAAAAAATCTCCTATTTGAACATAAAAATTTGACTTAACTTGCTGACAAAATGATGTGATTTCATTGGAATCATTAGATCAACATCAAATTTCAATGTTTGATAGAACCTAGAGTCAATCCAAAGGTCATAGTGAATCAGGTCAATAAATTAAGTTCTAATAGCATTGCTCCAAAAAAAAAAAAAAAAATTTGGAGGCCGGTCCCTCTATATGGACTTGTTTAGATTTAAGTCCGTCAAGAAAACTTATTTGTTATAAATTCTGTTTTTTGTCAATTTGACTATATTATCTCTTCCTTTTAGAAGTGAAATAAAATTAAAAATTAAAAACTCTTATATCTTAGGAGTTTAATTAACATTAAAATCTTTTCTCTTATATTTATATATAGGTTAAGAGTTTAACTAACATTAAAATTTTTTCTCTTATATATATATATATATATATATATATATATATATATATATATATATTGTAACATTAAAAATAAAAAATAGTAACATTTAAATACAAAAAAAAAATTATCATTTGGACACAAAAAATAATACATTTAAACACAACAAAATAGTAAATTTAAATATAAAAAAAATTGAAACATTTAATATTAATATTTTAAAAAAATAATAACAGTAATATGNGAAATGACATGTCTTTGACAAGTGAGAGAATTAATTAAGGTGTACATAAGTTGATCTAAACACATTCACCGTTAAAACTTAAAAATAAAAAAATAAAAACTGCTACAAATTGTTATTACTTGTTACTGTATATTTTAGGCATGAGTGGAGTTAAACTTGCTATAGATTGTGCTTTTCCATGGTTTTAATTTGTTTCGGGGGTTAAAAATTGGGAAATTTGAAGATTGGTCCTCCTATATGGACTTGTTTGGATTTAAGTTCATCAAGAAATTTTTTTTGTTATGAAGTCCATTTTTTGTCAATTTTACCATACTATCTCTTCCCTTTAGAAATAAAATCAAAACTAAAAATTAAAAACTCCTAGATTTTAGGAGTTTGACTAACATTAAAATATTTTCTCTCTCATATCTATCTATATTCATACATAAGTTAAGAGTTTAACAAAATTTAAAATTTTTCCTCTCTCATATATATATATATATATATATATTGTAACATTAAAAATAAAAAATAGTAACATTTAAATACAAAAAAAAAATTATCATTTGGACACAAAAAATAATACATTTAAACACAAAAAAATAGTAACATATAAACATAAAAAAAATTTAAACATTCAATATTAATATTTTTAAAAAATAACAACAGTAACATGTTCAACAAAAATATTAACATGNAGTAACATTAAAACATAAAAAAAATTGAAACATTCAATATTAATATTTTTAAAAAATAATAACAGTAACATGTTCAACAAAAATAGAAACATGCTTAACAAAAACTGTAACATACTTAACAATAATTATTTTTCTCAAACTCAAACCCAAAAAATAGTATCATTCAAATAAAAAAATAATAGTATTCAAAAAAAAAATAGTAACATTGAATATTAATATTTAAAAAAATAATAGTAGTAATATGCTCAAAAATAATAGCACATTAACAATAACATACTCAATAAAAACAGTAACATTAACAGTAATATAATAAAAAAAATAGTAACATGAATTTGAATTTTACTATTCAAATTCATAGTAATTTTTTTTTGTATTTGAATCTTACTATTTTTTTTAATGTTACTAATATATATATATATACACACATACGACAGAGGAAAAATTTTAATGTTAATCAAACTCTTAACCTATATATGAATATAGATAGTTATGTGAGAGAAAAGATTAATTTTCCTTCAAGGAAGGGTATTTTGAGATTAAGAGAACAAGTGGTCTTAAGTCATTACATATAATTTTAAGCATGTACTTAGCCTCTTATAAGTTTCCTTACAAGACTTATCTCCAAATAAGTATATTTAGGGGGACTCACTTCCAATTTTCACAAAAAAAATGTGTATTTACAAGAGAGTGAGTGTGATGGAGGGCCTTTGTTTACTCTCTCTCTCTCTCTCTCTATATATATATATATATATAGAGAGAGAGAGAGAGAATGGTTACAATTATAAATGAGTGGTATGTTTTAGTTGACTAGTTAAAATTGTTTTTTTTAATCCTTAACTTTGTCTTTTTAAAAAATAAATTATTTTAGTATTTTTTTTTAATGCTGTGGATTGGGTTCATGAATCCAAACTACTGAAATTTAATTTTTTTTATTGAGTTTTAATTTTTTTAGGACTTATTTTAAGATCTAAAATCTTATAGATCTAAAAAAATTTGATTTAAACTAACTATGTACTTAAAAATTTTAAGGCTTCGTTGAATATGGGCCTAAAGCCCAAACTTTATTAATCTTGTGATGAGCGCGGCCCTGTATATAGATCACCCTGCTCTGTGTACGTGTATTTCTTAAACGGTGTAATCTCAACTGAAATCTAGTAATGTTACACTGATCAAATATTATGATTAAATTTAGAGTTTAAATGACATATCAGTTGACTTGAGCTTTTTTATTTGGTGTCATATCATTTGGGCCACAATAAAAACTCCAAATAATATGTTGTCAAGTCATTTGAACTCTAAATTTGATTCCAAAATTTAATCAATATAACATTATTCACTGAAGTCATCTATTTTCGTACGTATACAACTCATGAACCAATGATAATTACCCTATGTACTTAAGGTTATCAAGAGATGTATGTATTATTTATTGTTTGTTAGCGAGAGCGGCCGAGATATTTTGCGGCCTAAAGCAGAACTAATAAATAAGGTTTTTTATTCTTAATATTAATGATAAATTCAATTTTTAAAGTGTTTGAAATACAAAAATATTAATTAAGAAATAAAAGATAGAGAGATTGAAAAATTATGATGGTAAGTTTGAATTTGACTTTTTAGAGGGTTAAAACTTGATTTTTCAGTATTTTTAGTTTTGCT
Source organism: Ilex paraguariensis (assembly GCA_963454935.2). Classification (NCBI taxonomy): domain Eukaryota; kingdom Viridiplantae; phylum Streptophyta; class Magnoliopsida; order Aquifoliales; family Aquifoliaceae; genus Ilex; species Ilex paraguariensis. The sequence continues at coordinate 108,691 of CAUOFW020006613.1, forward strand.
GTTAATTTTTTTTTTCTTCCGTTTTTTCAAATAATTGAATTTTAGTGTATTTTACTTTCATGGGCTGAATTAATAGGTCCAATTTACTCACGTTAAAATCTTTAGTTTGGGCTCCATCTTTCTTATGCATTCAGATTTTCTCCGTGCATGAGGATTAGTTTTTTGTTGACACTTGGGATTATTCCATTACCTCTTTTTTGACACTGCTTTATTTCTACTTCAACTTTCTTTTTTTTAGCTCTAATTAAATTTAATGTTATGACATAAAGTGTCAAACTTATCTATGAAAGTCGTGAAACATACCCATTCTTATTTTATTCGATTTTCGAATTTTAATAGCGTAAAATAAATGTATGAGTACGAAGAGATTTTAGAGAGATCCGAAGGTAAGTGTGTGTGATAGTTTAACGTTGTGGATCTGAATAGCTCCTTTTAGTTGTAGAGAAATGATAACTGGTAAAAATAAAATAACTCATAGAATTCAGTGATTCACCAAAACGAAGAGTTTGGCTAGTCCACTCTAACGAAATATCTTATTCTTTGATTAGATAATTGCATGGTGGATTCTATTTCAAGTGTGCTGCAAAATAAGCATGAGGTTATGCCCACTACTTACGACATAATTATGAACCTCAAAGAAATGTTTGAGGATCAAACTCATATTGCTAGGCAAGTTGGAATGAAAGATTTGATGAACACAAGTATGCTTGAAGGGGCAGCCGTAAGGGATCATGTTTGGAAGATGATGGTCTTCTTAAGGTTGTATTTGGGCCAGCATATAGTCCATTCTCTTGAGAGCTTCTGCCTTTTCCCAATAAAAGACCTCAAACCATGCTCGAACCTCTAGGCACCCTTTGCCTCGGTGGAAATGAATTATGTAGCATACTCAGGCAGCTCCACAAACTTGGTTTCATTTTGCGCACCTGTTATAGTACATTGTCTCAGCTCCAGAAGATTTGAATTCATTTTATCCTTGATGGATTCAGGAAAGTACTTATAGTTGAACACATGGTCGAATTTGGTCCAAGTCATCTCTTGCACACCTCTAATTCTCTTCACTGCATCCCACCAATGATCAACCTCACCCTTCAAAAGATAAGTGGCAAGTCCTACCCATAGGTCCTCAGCGATGCTCATGTTATCCAATGTTATCCGTCATCTCCTTTATCTATTTGATCAATTTATCAGCCTCCATTGGATCTAGGCTACCCTAGAAAGAAGGTGGGTGCTACCTTAGAAACTTCTTCAACACCATCATTCTTCTATTCTCATTCCCATTCTCCTACCCTTGATTTGGTGGTTAGACAATGGCGTTGTGATTTTTGTTCTCTGCTTGGTGTTGTACTAAGGTGGTCAGCTCCCTCAAGCATTGGTAGATACCACTCATTATATCTTGAGGTGGTGGTAGTGGTTGGTTCATGGCTGGTCGTCCACATGTTCTTCTTCCTTATCTCCTACATAGAAACATTACTCGATTCTTTTAATCTGAAATGAGCACTCAGCTACCCTTACACATTCAAGTACTACAATTTTCGAACTATCTTATATCATACTAAGCATTCCTTCTATCCTCAACTTACCACAACTATCACTGGCTAGCCCATTTCCTTCAACAAAATAGGGTTTTGGAAGGTTTTAGTATGTATATCAGAGAGAGAGAGAGAGAGAGAGAGAGAGGGGGGGGGGAGGCAATGGTGTAGAGGAAGCGTGGTGTTGTTGAAGAATCCAAGGGAGGGAGGCGTGGTGGATTGAGCTGGTTGAAGACGACAAAAACTAGAGTTTTGGGTATATTATTCTAGGGCATTAAAACGACGTCATTTAGGAAGGTTGGAAATATTCCTCCTTAGATCCAAAATGGCATTGTTTTGATGAGATGGTCCTATTATTTTTATTTAAGGATTCTGCAACAAAATATTATACGTAACCAAAGAAAAAGTAAATTCGAAATTCTTTCTACGATGAACATAACTTGTCGTTGAATTTGATTTTTTTTTTATCTTTCTTTATTCATAAAAAATATTGCCACCAAAAAACTATTTTGGCAACAAATAGTTTATTCGCCAATAAAATTAGCATCTCTTGCTAACACTTGGGCCAAAAAAATTGTGGTGGAAACTTTTTTGTGAATCCTTTTTGCAATGAGTGAAAATTTGTCGCAAAAAACATTGTTAAAATTGTTTCGTGAGAAAATTTTGAAATTGTTGTTAAAAATCACTTTTTGACAAGAAATTTTACTGTTTCTGAGCACACCACGTTGCTAAAAACCCAATTTGTTGTAATGGACATAGTGAATATATGTATGAGATCGTAAATAAATATTCTCAAATATTCATCATTCAAAACCAAGGGTTTGTGAACTCAAAACACACATAAAATAGAAATTAGATATTTTTCTACAAGATCGCATCATACTTTTTCAAGAAAACAAAAATTTATTACATATCCTTACTATGTATACGAGTATGAGTCAAAAATTAAACAAATATAGCTCCAGCTTCAATAATGAGGAAAGGCAAAGAAAACCCTACCTGAAATCAGCAAAATTGATTCCAATGTGTCCTTCTTTATCTTCGACCAAGGCCGGCTCAAGCACAAAGCAACTAAAGCGGCAGCATAGGGCCTCATTTGATCAGGGGCCCCATATTTTTCAAGGTCCATTAATATTCTTTATCTACATTTTTTTTTAATTTTTTTGTGGTAAGTCTACGTTGCTAAAAGATAATTTGTAAGGGTCCATTTACTCTATTTAAAAGTCAAACTATATTTTTTTATCAAACTATATTTTTTAAAAATTATTCATGATCGCATTCTAATATCAATCATGACATTTATGATCCCCAAAATTTATAATTTTTGTTATGGTTCAAAAAAAATCTCTTTTTGTACCTTCGACTAATCTTTTCCTTTATTTTTTATTTTTTAATGTGAGTGTTCTCCTTTCAAGGAATAAAGAAGAATATGGAACAGATATGAAAATATATGAAATATTCAATTAAAGAAAATAAACACTTACAACACTAGAACTAAAGGTCTAGTGGAAATAAGAGGTAATAAGGGAGCTCTTCTTTTGCATCATGAAGAAGGCTTACAAGTGAAGGTAGGATTACAAGTATTTAGGGGCTTGTAATTTCTTTGAAACCAGACTAGAGAGGGTCTGAGGTTTTCAAAGCTTGAGAGATATGAGGATAGGGAGCTGCCTTATATAGAGGTAAGGGACTCCGGATTCCTCCTGGGTAATTATTCTGCTCTTTGCTTTTACTCAGGGTAAAGTAATTCACTTTCTTGCTTTCGGCTGAAAAGTGGAGTAAGATTCTTTTACCCGGGTAATAAGGACATGTTGAAGAGACTAGTGGGTCCTATCTGTTTGTCCTGAAAATCCATCTTTCGGTGGAAAAGCAGATTTGTGGGTCCTGCCTTTATCTGTGAGAATCCTGCTTTTAGGGAAAGGGGATCCTATGCAGACTTGTGATATTATCCTTACACAGAGTGGACAGCTTTTCTTTCTTTTCTAAAGAAAGTAGTGATTGAAGCCACTTTATGTAAATAATAATTCACGGGAGTGCAAGGTCAGGAGTGAGGTCATCAACATCAAAGTCTTCTTCATAAGGATCCTGAGCATATCCTGCTGGGAGTTCTGCTGAGGAAGATCCTTGGGAAGACGATGAGTCACTGTCTGAGCCAAGATGTTCCAAGAGCTTTTTTAGGAGCTTTGCCTTGGACTTCTTCTTGCTGGACTTCTTGCTGGAGCCTTTAGAACCTTTAGGTGAAGATTCTTCTGGCCTGGTAGGAAGGTTAGCCTGGCTTGATTGAGCGGGCAATTCCTTTACTGGTGTTGCTGGTTGTAAGGAGCCTGGAACTACTACTGGAGTTGGGATCCTTACAAGAAAGTCATGTTTCATCATGGCGATAATGTCACTATGCTGAAACCTGGGCCACCATTTGGCATAGAATTGTCGGGTTAAATTGAATCCCACAATTTCCCATTGCCATTTGAGTATCCACGGGACTTTGTACCTGCAGAGAAATATTAGTAATAAGGGTAATGGGGACTCCTGTTTACTAGGACGGTAAAGGGAGTAGAAGATATTAATCTGATCCTTAAGATCAGCTGGAAAGATTTCATCAATGGGACCATGTAAATGCCACCACTGTACAAACCATGCAGGAATATGGCTTTTGAAATCTTTGTGGAAATTTAAGAACCAAGAATGGGACAAATCCTCATTTTGGTAGAGTAATATTTTAGACCATGACNATGGCTAGGACATTCTTAGAGTAGGCTTTGACATAATCAACCTTTGGGCCTAATTGGGCTACAAAGGGTTGTGAGGCCTGATAGGGGTTTGTCATGGCACTAGTGGTCCTGACAGGTTGCTGTTGGGCCATTTGGGTGAAGGTCAATGGGTTAATATTGGTTGATACGGCTACTGGCCGGATTACCAAAGCAGATTGGGCTACTGGCCTTGAGGGCTGAGTAGTAGGTTGAGCTACTGGCCTTATGGGCTGAGTAGGTGGTAATAAAAATCTGTTTGACAAGGCTAATGGCAAGTCAGGTTCAGATTTAACAATTTGTTTTTGTTTATCCTTCTTTCCCCCCGGGTTTTTGGAGGAAGTTCCGGATGAACTACTAGGTTTCCTGTCCGTCATGGGGTTCCTGCAAAAACTCTCTGGTTAGGAAATCAGGAATATAATTATGTTCTCCTTTGATATATTCTATATCAAAATCGAAAATACTTAAAATAGATTGCCATCGAGCAAAAATTTGCTTAGCAGCTATATTTTTGACATCTTTGGTCAAAACATCCTTGGCTGATTTACAGTCAACCCGCACAAGGAACTTTTGATTCAATATATCATCCTGGAATTTAGAGATACACAGGACAATAGATAAAATCTCTTTTTTAATAGTGGAATAATTCTTTTGGGTCTTATTCCAAATACCAGAATGGAACCGAACAATCTGTTCAGGAGAATTAGGAGATTCTCTCTGAAGGAGGATTCCACCATAACCAATATCAGAGGCATCAGTCTGGATGATTTTGAAAGAATCAACGGACGGAATACCAAGACAGGGAAGAGTTTTGATGAACTTCTTGACCTGTTGAACAATAGAAGTATGAACAGTGGTCCAAGGAGGAGGATTTCCTTTGAGCCTGTCATACAGAGGTTTGATGGTTTGCCTAAGATCCTGATAAAAGTCAGAAACATAGTTTAGGGAACCTAAAAACCTTTGTAGTTGGGTTTTGTCCAGAATTTCATCTGGGAATTTATCTGCAAATTGGATGGCTCTACTAATAGGAGTGATAGTAGAATCCTGGATATTGTATCCTAAAAACCTTACTGAGGTTTGGAATAACTTAATCTTAGATGCAGATAAGACTAATCCATTTTGTTTAACAATTGTATGAAAAGCATAAAGGTGCTTCCAGTGTTCTTCTATTGTTCTGGAGAAGATGAGTATATCATCTATATAGACAATAGAAAAATGACTGATACAATTGAATACTTCATTCATTATGTTCTGGAATTCACTTGGGGCATTTTTTAACCCAAAGGGCATGACATTCCATTCATAATGTCCGAAGGGAGTAGTAAAAGCGGTTTTATACCTGTCCATAGGGTGGATCTGTATTTGCCAAAAACCACTTTTGAGATCAAATTTGGAAAAGATAGTGGACTTATTGAGTCTCTTTATCAAATCCTGTTTGTTAGGTATAGGGTACCTAATCCATTCTAAAACCTTGTTCAAGGGTTTATAGTTTATGACTAACCTTGGAACTCCTCTTTCTAATTCTGCATTTTTGACTACATAGAAAGCAGGACAAGACCAAGGTGACTTACTATTCCTAATGATACCATTTTTAAGTAACTCTGAGATTTCTTTTTTACAGGTCTCAGTAGTTTCATGGTTCATTTGGATGGGTCTGGATTTAGTGGGAATATTGCTTTCACTAAACCCTTTAATATACGGAAGTCTGACCATGTGCTTCTTCCTATGCCAGAATGCTGTAGGAAGGGAGGAACAAACTTCTGATTCTAAGTTTTCCCTAAACCTATCGATCTTTTGTTGTAAGATTGGATTGGTTAGGTTTTCTTTAGTTCTGAGGTGGTTAATCTCTTGTTTAAGAAATTCCACTTGTTTAATTTTCCTGTTAATAACATTAAGGGACTGTGAGACAGAAATGTCTTTTAGCTGCCTTAAATGTTTTTT
>CAUOFW020006613.1:117227-137232 GCA_963454935.2 Ilex paraguariensis
ATTTTAAGCTTATTAACTTCACTTTGGAGATCTTGTAAGGTGATTTCTTTTTTCTTTTCCTTACTAAATCTTTCCATAGTTTTGTTAAGGCTTATTAATTGTTTTTCTACAATAGGTTGTTTATTATCCTTTTTACTGAAAATGTTTCTAAGCTGTTTGACATACTTATCTTTTAGATCTGGATCTTCTATCTTGGAGATCAAGTCTATAAGTATGTGTTCTTCATTTTGCTTTGTGATTACCCTAACTTGTTTTTGACAAGAGCATCCTATTTTAATTTTAGGTGCATCAGGGTGATCAGAAGCTGAATAATAATCTGAAGAGTCTGAGGTGTCTACTGGACTGTTTGATTCTTCAGAACTTTCAAGATTGTTTATCCTAAAGATTTCAAGGATTCTGTCCTCATCATCTTGGGATAAATTTAATCTTTTGACTTGTTTTTTAACTGGGCATTCAGGACTAATGTGGCCTGATTTTCCGCAGTTAAAACATGTAATATCTTGGACTTTTCCTTTACCTTTTTTGTCTGTCCTTTTGGATCTAAATTTTCTTCTAGGTTTCCTGGAAGATTCTGGTTTAGATCTCTTGGCAGTTTTGTGGTGAGGAAAATGTCTTTGATAGGATTTGTTTTTAAAATAAGGCTTGTGTGATTTAGATTTTCTGTGTTTCCTATGGGAAGGAGCTAATGGCTGTAACCCATATTGTTCACAAAAATTTCCTAATTCATATTTAGCCTTATGTTTTTCATTTGTTAATTGCTTATTGATTCTCAGATCAACACACCATTTTAATCCTACATTTTGGATGGTGCTAATGAGTTCTCCATAAGCAAGACTATCATATTCAATGATTCCTGTGTCTTTGCTAAGGGCTTCTCTAACCTTATGGGCAAAGAGATTTGGTAGTCCATTAACAAATTTTTCTTTCCAGAAAGCTTTTTGGCAGTCTGGGCGAACCATAACACGGGAAACAAAAACATCTTTATACCATCTAAAGTCACTAAGTGTGGGACATTTTAGGTTGGTCAATTGGTCATGAATCCTGGCAGTTATGCTGCTAGGAGTGCCAACAAAGTGTTTAATGATGGTGAATATAAGGGTATTGCAACCATCAGGTTTAGCTATTCCAATCCTTTCATCCAAGATTGGAAGACCTTCATCATCTTTGAGAACAACATTAATGATACTGTCTCGTTGTTCCTGGTTTAAATAATTATCCCACCAATTTCTAAGAACACCTGTAAATCCTGAAACGATTAGTTTGACAATCTCAGGTTCAGGGCTATCAAGATTGGTCATATAATTATTTAATACCATGGATAGATGACTAATTTTATTAAGAATTTCCTGTTCACTTAGACCATCTATGTTCCATTCATAGAGTCTGTTAGACTGAACAGAAAACTGGTTTAACACATTTTTTTCTTCATATTGAAGATCTGGTGGAGTGGGTCTAGAATACCAGTTCTTTGTGGAGCTGGTAGGGACTCTAACCAGTGCATTGATTTTAGAATCAGGTTGGGTCATACTGTGATCCCTAAACTGATTTTCTAAGTTTTCTATTTCAGAGTCAGAATCAGTGGTGTCTTTTGGACTATCAGATTCTGAATTAGACTCTGAACTTTCTTCAGTTTGGTTGATGACTGTTATCTGGGAAGTACTAGTAGATTCTTTCCTGGATAAGAGTGCATCAATCTGTTGAATTAGGTTTTTGTCTTTTAAACCTAAATTCTTTCTTTCTTCAGGTAGGTTGACTAATGGTCTTTCTACTGAAGATGGTTTAATTTCATCTATTTTAGTTTCAATTTTATCCAACTGTTTACCTATAGTAATTAGGCTTTGGTTGGTGAAATTGACCTGTTCGACTATCTTCTTTTCAGATTCTAAAACTGGAATCTTAAAGGGAGTAGCAGTAACAGTTTTGGTAGCATATTTAATTTCAATAGTTTCTGCTGGTGGGTGACTAGAGGTTACCACGGCAGATTCTGTTTTCCAATTTTGCTGAGTTACTACTTTTACTTCTTTGTGGAAGTTATTTAAGTAGTTTTCAAAAGCAATTTCGGATTCTAATTTATACATTAATTTAACCCATTCTTTTTTAATGGTTTCCTGGGTTTTACAAGGTAAAGATTCAAAAGCTTTCCTAAGAGGTCTGTTCTCAGGGGTTTTGAAATTCTTTTTTAACTTGTAAACATCAGGCATAAAAAATTCTTTTTCCCTAGTGATAGTGTATAATTGATGGGTTTTGTCATTTCCATCAAAAGCACTAGCAGTGGGTGACAGAGAAGGTGAAGGAATGAATCCATCATTCTCTGTTTGTTTAAATTCTGTGTATCTGGACCTCAATGGGACACTTATGAGAGTGTATACAGGTCTAGCTACTGGGTCAGAGGAATTAGCGATTCCTTTTAACCTATGGTCAAGTTCTTTGGCAATCTCTCTGTCTCTATGGGAAACAGATGAGAAATCAGATTTTCTTCCTTCAGAAAACTGATCATGCCTGGGGATGAATCTACTAGATCTACTGGATCTAGCAGTATCAANTTAAGTTCTCTATTTCAGAGTCAGAATCAGTGGTGTCTTTTGGACTATCAGATTCTGAATTAGACTCTGAACTTTCTTCAGTTTGGTTGATGACTGTTATCTGAGAAGTACTAGTAGATTCTTTCCTAGATAAGAGTGCATCAATCTGTTGAATTAGGTTTTTGTCTTTTAAACCTAAATTCTTTCTTTCTTCAGGTAGGTTGACTANGATGACTGTTATCTGAGAAGTACTAGTAGATTCTTTACTAGATAAGAGTGCATTAATCTGTTGAATTAGGTTTTTGTCTTTTAAACCTAAATTCTTTCTTTCTTCAGGTAGGTTGACTAGAGGTCTTTCTACTGAAGATGGTTTAATTTCATCTATTTTAGTTTCAATTTTATCCAACTGTTTACCTATAGTGATTAGGCTTTGGTTGGTGAAATTGACCTGTTCGACTATCTTCTTTTCAGATTCTAAAACTGGAATCTTAAAGGGAGTAGCAGTAACAGTTTTGGTAGCATATTTAATTTCAATGGTTTCTGCTGGTGGATGACTAGAGGTTACCACGGCAGATTCTGTTTTCCAATTTTGCTGAGTTACTACTTTTACTTCTTTGTGGAAGTTTTTTAAGTAGTTTTCAAAAGCAATTTCGGATTCTAATTTATACATTAATTTAACCCATTCTTTTTTAATGGTTTCCTGGGTTTTACAAGGTAAAGATTCAAAAGCTTTCCTAAGAGGTCTGTTCTCAGGGGTTTTGAAATCCTTTTTTAACTTGTAAACATCAGGCATAAAAAATTCTTTTTCCCTAGTGATAGTGTATAATTGATGAATTTTACTGGATTCATCAAAAGCACTAGCAGTGGGTGACAGAGAGGGTGATGGAGTAAATTCATCATTCTCTGTTTGTTTGAACTCTGTGTATCTAGACTTTAATGGGACACTTATGGGAGTGTACACTGGTCTAGCTACTGGGTCTGAGGAATTAGCGATTCCTTTCAACCTATGGTCAAGTTCTTTGGCAATCTCTCTGTCTCTATGGGAAACAGATGAGAAATCAGATTTCCTTCCTTCAGGAAACTGATCATGCCTGGGAGTGAATCTACTAGATCTACTGGATCTAGCAGTATCAAATGATATTTTAACTGATCCATCAGGGAGCTGTCTGATAGTCTCCAAATCAGTTGTAGTTGACTCGGTACTAGATTCTTTATCAAAATTTTCATTCTGCATGGTCCAAGACTCTGGTAAGGTCACATCTTTCCAAAGTATCTGCTTTGGGATTTGGATGTGGGTCTGTGCAGAACTGGCTTGTATTAACATAGTACTTCCTTTAGGACTTGGGTCAAGGCATTGTACATTTAGATTGGTACGAATACACTTGTAATAAATCCTGTAAATAAGTACTATGGAACTAGTATTTTTTACTAACCTGGTAATATCGCCTGTGAGACGGATACCAAGAGTTAGTGCCATATGTGTATTAGGGCAATGAAGATCAAGGGTGAAGTCGGGGAAGCAGTTAAAGTAGACTGGACCTCGGTGGAGTCCTGTCTCCATGATTCCCAAGACACTTGGTTCCCAATCAAGAAACCTCGCATCTCTTAGTGCTAGTAAGGCAGCAGCATTCCTGCCTTGGGTAATAAGTGGCTTAATGGCCACTTGGACAAGACCTATGTGGATAAAATTAAATCCTTTGGCCTTGTGAATTTTAAGAGTCTCCTTAGTGAGGAGCTCACAAAGCTCATCTTCTTTCCTGAGAGGATGAACTTGTTCAACAGTTTTAACTTGGTGTTCTTCACTAAAGGTTTTCTGAACCCAAGTTGTGCTATAAATATTTTTTTCTTTTACTGGAGGAATATTCCATTTTTTCCAGTCTGTTCTAGTTTCTTCTATTTCTAATTCTTCCTCATTTACTCTATGTGGCATAGAATAATCTGAAGATCTAGATGTACTAGCTCTAGAATTAGATCTGAATAATCTACTCATTTTAAAATCTAAATTGTTATCAAATTTTAAATTAATATGTAAGTTTGACGACACTAGACATACCCCCTAATCTGGCTCCAATTTCTCTCAACTTCTCGCCTGCGATCCCTGTCTGCCAACTCTAGGACTTACACTTGGGATAAAGTGCGGCTTACGTACTCTTGAGGGTCTGGATTAAGGTTGGGTGCTAGGGTGCGAATCTACTTACAAATGAATTTAAAAAGAGAAACAGATAAAGATTTCAAAGTGAGTTAGATGACTCAAATGAAATTTCAGAGGTAATACACCAGGCCGTCAAATGGCTCTGATACCAAATATAAGACATGCGGAATTTCAAGGAATAAAGAAGAATATGGAACATATATGAAAATATATGAAATATTCAATTAAAGAAAATAAACATATATATATATATATATATACAATCAATAATTTATACAATCTTTACCCACTAATTCACCACTATAAATAACTATACAAGACTTGATAAGTAATTTTTTATCTCAAAAAGTGAGAGGAGTTGTTTTCAAATAAATTTCTAATTATATTACTTATACACAAATAATAATTGTAAAAATGCCTCATTTAGAACTTTCGCTTACGGGCCCTCTCTTTGACACACTAACACACTAATTGCGATAGTCCTTCACCCAATCTCCTCTTTTTCCTCCTTTCTGTTCTCTCCGAGTCTCTCCTAGGCTTCTTATGGTTGGAATATGTTCAAAAAAAAAACCATTAAATCTGATCTCTAAGGTATATACAGTGCCAAAAATAGATGAAACATCATAAACTAACGACTTCAGTTTTTTATAGACTTGTCCGGACGCTTCTAGACGGAGCCAATTATCTGGCAGATGCCCAAATTAACAGAGATTTTTGAATTTTCAACTAGCTTCATTCAATAAAAAACTTACAAATCTCCATACAACTACTTCTTTGCTCTCCTGTTTGTAAACACTCATTCGGATGTTCTCAAAGTAGGTATGTTTACCTTTTTCTATAACCGCTCTTCAGAATCAACTGCCCGATGAGTAGTTTTTCATTTATAGTTTTAAAATGAGTTATAATGGGATGAGAAGAATAGGGATGCAAATTTTGTGCATCACACTGGACCACCACCAATATAATATATTAGAGAGCTTTTTCTGTTCTTTTTGATTTACACTAGAAAGTGTATAATTTTTAACTGCTTTACCCAGTATCCACATAAGCTCACATGAGTCTAGATGGCCAATAAACTCAAGCCCCCAACAGAAGATCACATGAGGTTGTAGAAGGCCAGTAAACTCAAACCCATAGAACACCTCCAAAAGGATCCAACTTTTCAAAGAGTGGATGAAAATTTATCAATCAACTGAAACACTCCTGCCGCAATGATATGAGATTTCACATCTTTTTGATGAACTCATGCAAGGTAGAAAGCACACTATTTTTGATTAATTTACCCAACATCAAGAGTGGATCAAAGGAGCGTCCATAAGGCCAACAAACTCAAGGCCACACACCACTTTATTGACAGCTTCGTAGGATACTAGTGTTCACATTGAAAATTGCCATCTTGATTGAGCTATTGACGAGCACAAGTAAATTTTCCAAAGCTTACAAACACATAATGGATAATTTAAAAGTAACTTGGCGAAACTTCACTCATAGACAAAAAACTTACACCACTCATGCAACGCTTCAATTTTTCCATGTTTGTACATGAAATTATCATAGAATACTGTAGACAGTATTACTCTGACGATGAAACTTGAGGCAATGATAAATTTTTTTCATCGTGGGATCAAATAATATACATATTCATCTGTATAGGGTAAGATTGCATACATCAATCTCACTGATATTTTATACTGACAAAAATCTTGTGCACTATATTTTGATTCATCTACATCTATACAATAAAACATAGCATCATGTTTGCATAAAGTTCAATAACGGCCAATATTACAACTTTTGTTTTAACCTTTTAACCATAATAAATCTACATATTACAACTTTTGTTTTAAGTTCCACCGGTAGAAGAACTCGTCATTCAACCAGTAGGTCTTATTGATTTTTCCCCGATTCCATCCTTTCTCAATTCTAATTCATTCCAACATTGTACAACAACAACCCAACTCACATAAAATGACATTTTAAACAAAATACAGTTCATATGAGTTCGATATAATCCTTTACATACAATTAATGTCCCCAAAACTAGATAACATATTAGTTTTACAAAAATCTCATTTAAAGCCACATTTTGACTCTTTTTCATCAACGAGGACTCGAGTGAGAGCCATCAACAGGCACATATCCCGCACTTAAAATGTTGTCTCCATAAAAGGTGAGTCACACTCAATAGGGTATCTAATAAAGAAGCTACTCCCCAACCTAAATGCATGTGAAATGTTCACATGCAAATTCAACAAGAAACAATCAATCCACTCAAGAATATGCAATTCATAATAAATCCTCTATGTCATGCCATGTTATGAGATGAGATTTACACACACAACTCAACCTGAGTCCTTACCGGCTCCCTTAACACATGCAATGTTATGATTTTGAAACTAGACATTTCAAGCCATCGCCATTGATATTGCACATCCAATGACCTTTTAAACATAAATCATGTGTCTTTGTTGGGTAGTAGAATTTTGGTGTCTCATCGCAAGTTCCGCATACCGATACACGTTTTTCGACTTTCACCGACGGAAGTGTATAATCTAGTAACCGGGTCTTGCACTCGAGGGAGTATCTAGCCCTTTTTGCTATACCCGATACAAGTTTTTCATGCAACCCATGCGACTTTGTTAAACCCTAGTCCAACTATACTGAGCCCACTTATCAACTACCAACAATAATGTTTGATCCAACAACATGCACACACACTCACACTCATGTTAAATACCCACGAACACGATGTTTCTCGTGCTTATGCTAATGTATATGTACAATTGTAATTTTCAACCATGTTCAATATGTCATAAGTATAATATGAACAATTTCAATCTCCAATCAACATACTATATGGTCAATTACATCATAAGCATATAACCACAATCAATAGCTTCAATATCAATATATCACATGCATATACCAACATTTTCTAAGATCAATTTCTAAGCATGCTACATCACAATCAATGTAACTAATACACATAATCCACATAGGCATTTAATCAAGCACTTTCAAGACACCAAATCATATAATCACATAAAATGCCCAATTTCATCACATAATACAAGAAACCACATCAAGTAATTTCTACATACCCAATTAAAGTTAGAATTGATTTTACTCATTTCTATACCCATTTTTCACATTTCAATTATCATGGTAAGTTTTATACATGAGTTTACATCTCTAATACCCTACCTATTTCATATCTTTACCCTAGGTTGAAAATAAACCTAGTTAGGATGAAAACCCTATCTCTTGGAGCGTGAAGCAATTGGTAGAAAACCCCCTAAGATCCAATCAATCCTTGAACTTTGATTTCTCTAAAATCCTTTTTTGTTTTAATCTTCGGTGAAATCCATCTTTTTTGGTATGGTTTCGTAGCCCTTGATGAATAGAACAACTTTGATTCTTGGTCCAAGTCGATTCGACCAAAGGACCTCCGTAGATCGTAGAGAGAAGTTGAAAGTTCTCTCTTTTTCCCTCTCTTACTCTCTCTAACGAAACCCAGCTGAAAAATAGGGAGAAAAATAAGATTTTCTCCCATATTTATACCCCGTAGAATGCTTGGTCTTCGTCGCGCTACACGTCCTCCATTGCTGGGTCCATAATTGATACGAAACGATTAAATTTCGTTCAGATTTAAGTTCGTAATATTTATATTTGAACTAGCTTTAAATTATTTTTTAATTTTTAAAATTTAATTCCATGTCTCGTTTATTAGGTCATGCGAGACCCGATTTCGTGAGATCCGCGTTCTAGAAAAATTTTGGCTTTCAACCTATACCGTAGTGCCAAATTATCATTTTGCTCTTTTTTATAAAAATTTAAATTTTTCCCGGGTTTACATTCTTCCCCCTTTAAAGAATTTCATACCTAAAATTTACACGATCATGCACACTTAACCGCATGCAATATGCAACAAGTAATACAATACTTCTTACTACTAGAATGTATCTCCATCATCGAACAAGAATGGACAACTAGTATGTATGGTGTCCTCACGCTCTCATGTCGTGTCCTCCACAACCTCGGTACTGCTACAACACCTTCACCGGCCTTACAGGCTTGCCTCACAAAACCTGCTCTTAGCTATCTATGATACGCATCGGTCCATCCTTGAAGGTCCCATCTGCATTAACAATCAACTCACCCCAATCCACTACATGTGTCAGATCTAGAGTGTACTTTTGTAGCATAGAGACATGAAATACCGCATGAACTCCCGATAAATTTTGTGGTAACGCCAACCGGTAAGCAATTGTACCAACCCTCTCGAGTACCTCAAAGGGTCCTGTATACCTCGGCAACAACTTTTCCCACTTCTCGAACTTGACCATTCCTCTCTTGGGTACCACAATTAAGAAGACATGATCTTCGACCCCAAACTCTAGAGGTCACCGTCATTTGTCGGCGTAGCTCTTCTACCAGCTTTGAGTCGTGAGAAGACGCTTCCGTATCAAATCCACTTTCTCTGAGGTGTCTCTAACCAAATTTGGACCCGTAGAGGGTCTCTCTGCAACCTCCGTCCAACAAACCGAAGAACAACAAGACCTCCCATAAAGTTCCTCATAGGGTATCATCTGTTTGCTCGTCTGATCACTAGTGTTGTAGGCGAACTCCACTAAAGGAAAATGCTCTTCCTAGTTACCCTTGAGATCTAAGACGCATGCTCATAGCATATCCTCAAAAGTCTAGATGGTCCTCTCTGACTGACCGTCCATAAGGAGATAAAAAGTTGTGCTCATCATCAATTGTGTCCCCATGGCCCTCTGAAAACTCTCCTAAAAATGAGTCATGAACCTGAGATTCTGATTCGATGGTATAGATACGAGTACCCCATGCAACTAAACTATCTTCTATATATACAATTGGCAGAATTTCTCTAGTGTGAAGGTCATCCACACAGTCAAAAAGTGTGCCGACTTCGTAAGCCAGTCCACTATCACCCACACCGCGTCATGTCCCCGCGATGTCCGTGGCAAGTGGGTCACAAAATCCATCGTGAGGTGCTCCAACTTCCACTCAGCCATCTCAAAGGCTGGAGCAACTCTGCTGGTCTTTGGTGTTTAGCCTTAACCTGCTGAAACGTGAGACATCGACTAACGAAATCTTCGATGTGCCTCTTCATCCCACTCCAATACTATTGATGACAAAGATCATGATACATCTTTGTGCCACCTGGATGCACAACAAAATGGGAGTAATGGAATTCCCTAAGGAACTCCTCTCTCAGATCCGTAGATTGGGGAATCACAACCTTTCCCCTAAACCGAAGACTACCATCCACGTGAATGGCCCAGCCTTCATCGCATATACCCGACTGTACTTGGTCCTTGATGAACAATATCTCTATATCCTGTCCCTTGGGACTCGATCACTCTGCTCAGTAGAGAAGGTGTGGTCACCAAATTTCTCAAAGTGCTCTGAGCCTGACCCCTATAGTGCAACCTGAACTGTTTCACAATCTCGAGTATCTGCCACCCACGGGATGCCACACTAGCTAAGACTCCCCGTAACTTCCAACTGAATGCATCAACCACCACGTTTACTTTATCGAGATGATAATGAAAAGTGAAGTCATAGTCTTCTAAATAATCCATCCAACTGCGTTGCCTCATGTTGAGGTCCCTCTGTGTAAAGATGTACTTCAAAATTTTGTGGTCCGAAAACACCTCAAACTGCTCACCATACAAATAGTGGTGTCATGTCTTCAAGACAAAGACAATGGTCATCAACTCCATGTCGTGCGTGGGGTAATTCTACTCATGGCTCTTTAACTATCGAGAACCATAAGCTACAACTCTCCCAGACTGAATCAAAACACACCCAAGTCTATCTTTGGAGGCATCATAATAAACCGTGTACCTCTGTCCATTCTCCGGAACTATCAAGTCATCCTACTGAAACTTGACCTTCTTCCTGGTCAATCTCGCCATAGATGTAGCTAGTCGGGAGAAGTCCTCAATGAACCTCTTGTAATACCCCACCAATCCCAAGAAACTGCGTCTCTCGAAGATTGACTTCAACTTCTCCCAAATCATAACCGCCTTAACCAGGGTAAGGCTTGCCAGCCAATCCATAAAATAGTGAAGTTTTTATATCCTTATGTGGAGGTAATCTCAGTAATTCATCTGAAAAAATATCCTCATACTCACAAACCAACCGAGGTGGACTTAACTCTTGTCTCACCTCGTCCTTCAGGGTAAGGCTTTCTAGCCAATCCATCAACTGCCCATGTCATCGGGAATCATACACTATTTAGGGTAAAACGTCATATTTCTCCCCTTGAAATTTGAAACAAACACCCTCTGGTGTATGGGTTGTGACCCTCTTCGGATCACAATTGATGACAACTCGGTGTGTCGTCAACCAATCTATCCCAAGGATGACATCAAACTCCAACATGTCCATGACCCTAAGGTCTACAGTGAGTACAATCGCCGAGATCTCTAACTCATAATCCTGGCATATATGATCAACACTCACCCTAGCTCCTAAGGGAGAACTCACATACAATGGTTCTTCCAAGGTTTCAACCTATAAGCCTAAATCCCTCACACATGATGCAGAAATAAATAAATGCGATGCACTAGAGCCAAATAACATAATTTCTCATAAACGAGAGAGTAGAAATGTACCCTAAATAATCGATTGATCCACTGGCTTAGATTGAGGTGTGATGATGTAGACACGACCTTGGGTCTCTGAAGTCCCGACCTGTGATCCCTGTCCTCGACCTCGACCCATGTTGGCTTGATTGTGAAGTCCTTGCTCGTGACGTATTAGGGGCCTCCTAGATGCTTCTTGCATCATCGACCACCCTCTCAATGGTCATAGCCATCTCAAGCATCGAGTCTAAATCTTATAGGCAGTGGCCCACAATCTCCCCCCAGATGGACAATTTCAAACCATCTTCAAACCTCCTCACTTTGGCCATGTCTGTGGCCATGTAATAATCAAAAAAAGGGCTAACTCAGTGAACTTAGCGACGTATTCCATCACCGTCATAGTCTCTTGGTTCAAATTCAAGAATTCTTGAGCTTTCACATGTAGAATAGTCGATGAAAAGTATTTTCCCGTGAAGAGCTCCTGGAACTCTTCCCATGTCATTGTCTCTAAATTCTTCAAGACCCTTGGCCAATCCCACCATAGATGGGATTCTCCTTCTAGCTTGGAATGTAGCTAGTCTTTTCTTAGTGGCATCGGAGGCGATCTCTATATCCTCTAGGATCTTGTCAACTTGCTGGAATCAATGGTCGACCACAATCGGATCTTCCCCTCCCATAAAAGTCGAAGGCTTGTGTGTCTTGAACTTTTGGAGGTTACTTGAGCCTCCTTGGCCCACATTGGCGCCAGCTTGTGCAAAGGTAGCCGCCATAGTGCCAATAGCCTCCATAAATGCTTATTAGTTAAAGGCCGGTGATGGTTGCTTGTTGTTCTGCCCACCTCCTCGGCTGCGTCCTCTTTCTCTATTTGTCATCTACAGACATGTCAAATAGTAATAGAGCACAAATTTAGTATTTCAAGATAGGGGATTAAATTCAAAATTTGAGATTTCTCACCTTGTCTCACTAGTAGAGCATGTGCCACCCACAAATAGGCATCTACACCCTGAACCACTCCGTTCATTCTTTTTTTTTTCTCGACTCCCAAGGTTATGTTCTCTAACCCTAGTGTCTTTTTTCCATATACATTTAATCATGCATATTGTTCACATAGCATATAAAATATAATATGTAACATTTAAAGCACATAACATGTAATCCACAATGGATGCAATGGTCTAAACTCATGCCCCGCAAACACTAGGTAAATCGAGAACATAGGCTCTGATACCAAGCTGTGACGACCTAAAACTGAGGGTCCTTTGTCATCCCATTGATCACCCATCAACCAGTGAAAATACCCGTGAATGCCACATAACCCGACACTACGGCACAATATCCCCTTTACCGGGATCACAACAACACAAAGTTTGGATAGAGTCTCTCTTGTATCGGACACTCCCAAACATATAACCTATGTATACTTCAATCACATGACCCATCCGAAGTCCAATATACAACAATTTACTCAATTATTGTCCATTTACACCATTTGAATAAAAGAACTCAAAGTTTGGAAGCATAGTAAAACATTCTTAAAATTTAAAGTTTTAGGAAAACCTACCAGTAGAAGATGTTCATGTTCTTCCCGTAGGAAAACCTTTTGAAAAATTTCTACTGTTAGGTTTGTCATTCTACTAGTAGGAAAACTAACTGAAATGTTCTACCACAAAATTTGATGTTCTACCTGTAGGTTTAGCCTACTAGAAAAGTTCTACCAATAGAAGAACTTGTCGTTCTACTGGTAGATCTTACCGATTTTCCCCCGATTCCATCTTTTTTCAATTCTAATTCATTCCAACCTTATACAACATCAACCCAACTCAC
Source organism: Ilex paraguariensis (assembly GCA_963454935.2). Lineage (NCBI taxonomy): Eukaryota > Viridiplantae > Streptophyta > Magnoliopsida > Aquifoliales > Aquifoliaceae > Ilex > Ilex paraguariensis. Next base: position 130,343 of record CAUOFW020006613.1, read on the forward strand.
ATAACATGACATTTTAAATAAAATACAGTTCATATGAGTTCGATACAATCCTTTGCATACAATTAATGTCCCCAAAACTAAATAACATCTTAGTTTTACAAAAATATGATTTAAAGCCACATTTCGGCTTTTCTTCATTAATGAGGGCCCAAGTGAAAGCCATATATCGGCGCATATCCTGCACCTGAAATGTTGTCCCTATAAAGGGTGAATCACGCTTAATAGGATATCTTCTTAATAAGCTACTCCCCAACATAGATGAGTATGAAATATTTACATGTAAATTCAACAAGCAACAATCAATCCACTCAAGAATATTCAATTCATAATGGATCCTCTATGTCATGTCATGTTATGAGATGAGATTCACACATACAACTTAATCCGAGCTCTTACTGGCTCCCATAACACATGCAATGTCATGATTTTGAAATCGGGCATTCCAGGCCCTCACCATTGATGTTGCACATCCAATGACCTTTTAAATATAAACCATGTGTCTTTGTTGGGTAGTAGGATTTTGGTGTCTCACCGTCGGTTCCACACACCGATACACTTTTTTGGACTTTTACCAGCGGAAGTGTATTAACCAATAACCAAGTCTTGCACCTAAGGGAGTATCTAACCTTTCCTGCTATACTCGACACAAATTTTTCATGTAATCCGTGTGACTCCATCGAACCCTGGTCTGACTATACCGAGCCCACTTATCAACCACCAAGAATGGTGTTTGATCCAACAACATGTACCCACACTCACACTTATGTCAAATGTCCACAAATGTGATGTTTCTCATGCTTATGCAAATGCATATGTACAATTGTAATTTTCAACCATGTTCAATATGTCACAAGCACAATATGGACAATTTCAATCTCCAATCAACATACTATGTGGTCAATTACATCATAAGCGTATAACTACCACCAATAGCTTCAATGTCAATATATCATATGCATACACCAATATTTTTCAACATCAATTTCTAAGCATGTTACATCATAATCAATGTAATTAACACACTTAATCCACATAGGCATTTAATCAAGCATGTTCAAGGCACCAAATCATGTAATCACATAAAATGTCCAATTTCATCACATAATACAAGAAATCACATCAAGTAATTTTTACATACCCAATTCAAGATAGAATTGATTTTATTCATTTCTATACCCATTTTTCACATTTCAACTATCATGGTAAGTGCTATACATGAGATTATGTCTATAACACCCTACCCATTTCATATCTCAACCCTAAGGTGGAAATAAACATATTTAGGATGAAAACCCTACCTGCTTGAAGCGTGAAGAAATTGATAGAAAACCTCTTAAGACCCAATCAAGCCTTGAATCTTGATTTCTCCAAAATCTCATTTTTTTTTTAATCTTTAGTGAAATCCGTCGTTTTTGGTATGATTTCGTTGCCCTCGACAAATAGAATAATTTTGATTCTTGGCCAAAGTCGATTCGACCAAAGGATCTCCTTATAGCGTAAAGATAAGTTGGAAGTTCTCGCGTTTTCCCTCTCTTCCTCTCTCCAACGAAATCCAGCTGAAAAATGAGAAGAAAATCTGATTTTCTCTCATATTTATCCCTCTTGGAATGCTTGGTCCTCGTTGCACCACACATCCTCTATTTTGGGGTTCGTTTTCACCCCGAAACTATTAAATTTCGTCTTGATTCAAGTTTGAAATATTTTTATTAGAACTAGCTTTAAAATATTTTCCAATTTTTGAAATTTAATTCCATATCTTGTTTATTAGGTCACGCGAGATCCGGTTATTTCGTAAGACGCGAAAAATCCGACTATCTCAAAATTAGACGAAAATTGTCTGGATAATTAAATTTCGCAAGAAGAATCCAATGGTGATGTTCATTTCTTCATCTGAGTTCTAGAAAAAATTTGGGTTTTCAACCCGTACCGTAGTGACAAATTACTGTTTTACCCTTTTTCATAAAAATTAAAATTTTCCCAGGTTTTACAAGAATGATCCCTCTTGAACGCTATTTGAAGCACTCAATGACACCATTTGGAAATACTTTATCCATGAACATCTTTGTTTTTTCTAAGAGGCAATATATAAGTAAGTTCTCAAACTCTCTCTCTCTCTAACACGCGTGCATGCGCACATTCAGCTACTTAATTGATCCACTTACTTTTACCTTGTAATTCTGAATCACTACCATTGGAAGTGGTTATTATTTCACACTAAAACACGTCTTTAGAATGTAGTTTGGTAAATACTTTTGAAACTATAGTATTGTAATAAAAAAAAAGTTGCAAAACTATCATATATTTGTAAAGCATGACTTTGTTAATATTTTTGACAGGCATAATGTCAATGTAAATGGACATTTTTATGGTCAATGATGGATAACTGTGATTGGGCTGAAGGCTACACCATTCGCTTTGGGCTCTACTTTTTGGAATATACTAAGGACCTGTTAACAAGATACCCCAAGAACTCTGCTTTATGGTTGAAGGGTGTTCTACAAAAAAATAAAAACCAGCCAAAACTTGCAGACTAATAAGTGAAAGATAAATATTCTCTAATAAAACATATGTTGCTTAATTATTATGTATTCAAACTCGATATTGATGTTTTCGAGTGACCCACCTTTATAGGTAAAAGGGTGGCTAAATAAGGATGTTATTTGTGTGACTTTTAAGTGGTAACTGGTGTACTTTAGTTCTGTAAAAGGGGCATAAAGCCCCCATCCATTCCAAATTTCAATCCATTTAATAAAATGATATGTTCCTACTCCAAACTCTATCAACTTTTTGGTTTATATAAAGAAGGAACATGGCACACAAACTTATGAACATGGAGCAGGGTGCACAATGCATCGAATGAAGTTGGTTTAAAAATACAAGTTGTCCATATGACCAGCTATATGTTGGCATGTGCAATCGCAAGTGAAAGGCATGTGTGAGGTTTTGTGGCTCCATTTTTGTTTGCGTATGCTTATAATACATGCTCCCCATGTTCTCCCTGGGCAACTAAGAGGTGTTTCCAAGTAGGGGACCAATGAGAAGGGAGAGAAGCAACAAGACTAGTATGTGTGACTCAAGTTCAAAAGATCCCGAAGCCTCACAGTATTATTGTCACACCCCTACTTTCATAAAAGACATTATTTAGAGAAGAACCATTTCACTAAAAATTCTCAAACCACCATTCAAAGTTTACACCCTGAAAACCTCGGATCAAAAACCATAACTCAAATCCAAGTGTAAGACCGAGTGTATTTATTTTAATTTATAATAGATTATTATTTAAAACCCAAAAAAATTAAAAACTTAATTAAATGGGTAATGCAGTAATTAAGTTGTTTAAATACGGGTTAAAAATCTAAATTTTTAAATAAATCGGATGATAAAATGGACCTCACTGTTGAATTCTTCTCACGAAATTAAATTAGCCAATCAAATTTTATTAAATTCTAAGACAATCAGAATTTTTAAGCAAAACGAGACAAAACGTGCGATCGGGTGACGAGCGATTAAATTCCAACAACTTGGTTTTATTCGCGGGACCCATAATATAAAAGATCTGGATATTTTTAAAGAGAATTATCCAAATATGACATATGGCGCATTGTGATGGGCTCTCTTGGATTTTCAACCAATCAAAAGGTGACACATGGCACATTGTGAGCCAAGTATGGAGAGAATATTTTAACGCGTCAACGCCAAATACGACTATTTTCCATAGCTTTCAAAAATATAGGGCTTTTGGGCTAGGGTTTGAAGAGTTATTTTTGGGTATTCTTAAGGAGCTCACTTCTTTGGCTACGCTTCAACAAATAAGGTTTTCCTCCTATTTAGAATTACTTGAAATTTCAAGTTGTATATGGTATGAGTAGGGTTATGCACAATATTTACATATCTACCATGTATGTAGTTTATCTAGTGGAATATTTGGATAATGATGAGTATGTTATGCCTAATTGTATTTGATTTAGAGTGTTAAACATGTTAAGTGTGAGTTGTATGAATGGGTATGCTATATGTTTATAGTTTATACCTTATGAATGTTTGATAAAATGTCAAAGTATATTTAAGTTTATAAAATTCAGCTATTGTCCTCCCTTAAACACATATCAGCAGCAAAAAAATGGATACACCAAACATATCATTAAGCTCATTTGTTTTCCTTCTTCTTTTCTCAGCTTTATGGGCAGCTTTAGCTCATACTAAAAAATATTTTCTTTAATGCATTTATTCCCAAAACTTCACCACAATCTCCAAAGTTACTTATAGCTCAAACAACTCTTATTTTTTGTTATGAGCTTTTTAACAAACCCGATTGGTTTGGAAAATTTTTTACCAAAGCTGAGTATTTTGAAACTATTTCCAAAATCTAGATAGTTTTAAAAACGTCACTAACTGACATCTCTATTTAAAAACATAATTCCAACAAATGTTTTTTTGCTAAAAACGTTAGTGGAATTGACATTTTTTTATTAAAAAGTCAAGCCAAAAAATGAGACAAAAAACGCCATTGTGACTGATGTTAGTCCAACCTTTGTTTTCCATTTTTTTGTCTATTCATTCAGGCTAATTTTTTTTTTTTTAATGATTCTTTTTGCAGTTAGTTTATTTTGGTCATTTTAACATCCACCCACCAACCTACCTCACACTTCCCTTATAGTCTTAGTAGGCTGCCAATTTATTAAGCAATTGATTGAATTATCCAATGGTTTATAGTCATTATCCTTTTAAAATGAAACAACTAGACATTCAAAAACTTTCAAAATCACCAAAAGTACTAGATTAATCCCATCTGGATTGTGGAAGAACAAAAAATAATAAAGATCATGCTCATGATTAATCTTTTGATTTTGGTAATTCAAAAAGTTTTTGATAACAACATACAAACACATTAAGGTGAACACTTTCTAAGGAGGACAATGTTCCCTACAACAGAGTGTTTTGTCACGTATGCACAAAGTATCAGAGAGATTTTTTCAAAATCATCATCACTTGTTATTCAATGAAGTTATGATTCTTCATCTGATATATAGTTATTTAGTAGGTATTGTTCAATAGTCAAAACATTATTTCTTTCAGTAGTTATTAACTCTCATACATATGCAGCTGATTCCATGGTGGTAGTAATCTCGAGTGTATAGCATTGACACCAACAAAGTAGCATCCTATTGTTCTCAGCTCAGATTCCTCTAACTACTGATATGTAGTTTTCCCTATTTTTTCTTTGCATCATCAGTGAATGTCAGTGTGGCATGGGTGCTAGAAATTCTGCTAGATTTGTGCATAATGTGTGTGATTCAGTGACACAAAATACAAACTTGCGGCATAATCTGGCATAATACTCGTCTAGATCAATATATCACTCAATTTTTTAATCATGTCTATTTCTCTTAACAACCACGTTTTTTTTGTTGACAATTGTTCTCAAGTGCTGATGCACTAGATGATTACAAAATACAAATTGTTACAATGATGTATAGTGTTTACAAAATTTATATAGATCAAACCATGTAGCGTAATGACAACACTATTTTAAACATTGGGTCATATGATTAGACATATACTTGACATTGACTATGACAACCCATCTTATTCGTACTAAATATTAAACAGAGACTCCTTTATGGTCATGAACCCTTCAGCTCCTAGAAAACCCACTCAACCAGAGAGTAAGGACTTAAGCCTGGTGATTGGACTTTTCTGAAATGCTCCATGATGAAAACACGTGTCCTCGGTATTACCAAAACACTGTTGCTAAGATCAAGCACCATCGGGGCACAAGGTCCTCGCCCCCGAGATACCTCATCATATAGGATCATGCATTCAATATGTTTTACAACCGACACGTGGCCTCGGTCTGATATGGTACCTCGGTCGGCATACCTCCCTCGGTTCCGAGATGAGCCTTTCCTCGGTGCCGAGAGGTATCCCGTCCTGGACGCCTCCTCTACTTCAGGATAAGCTATTGACGTGCAGGTCATTAGCCTAGGCTAGTTTAGGCTATTCATCATGACCTCGTCTTACACAATTAGTGTCAGAACGTACTGGAATGCAGAGGTCACAGCCAATAAGGGATGGACGCGTGGCATATGATATCACATTGAAGACAGAGAAACCGCATGCCGTTGCTGATACGTGACTTGGGAAAGCAAACTATTAATTACACCATTCCCTTGATGAGACCGCATTCAATGCAGTAAGGCTCGGAAATGNTGTATGCAACAAAAAACTTTTTACTACAATACTCACTTAGTGTTTTCTCCTTCCTCTCTCTCTCTCAAAGACTGACTAGATCGTCGGAGGGCATACGCCGGAAAACACTCCGGCGCCCTTCTAACTTGTTCTTCTTTGTTCCAGGAACCTTTTCCAGCCTTACTGGATCGTCCTTCCGTTCCCAGGGTCTCCCATTGCCGTTCCAGGTTACCACCGGACCTCGCAGGCTATTCCAAGCAGCGTGTTTGGTCACTCAACCGGCTCACTCAAGTTCACCAAGGGAGAGATCTGTTCTCGTTTTTTATATTGTGNGAACGTACTGGAATGCAGAGGTCACAGCCAATAAGGGATGGACGCGTGGCATATGATATCACATTGAAGACAGAGAAACCGCATGCCGTTGCTGATACGTGACTTGGGAAAGCAAACTATTAATTACACCATTCCCTTGATGAGACCGCATTCAATGCAGTAAGGCTCGGAAATGAAAGACAATAAATGTTCCTATTACAGAGCATTTATTGCATCCTCCCCGAGAGGAGTACATTGTACCGTCGGCATCCCGATGACCCAGCATTGATTGCTCGGGACCCCGAGCAGTTAAGAAGAGAAGACATTCCTCATCAGAATCAGTGCGCACACTGCCTGTACCTAATGATCACCTACTGACTACACTGACA
>CAUOFW020006613.1:141332-160894 GCA_963454935.2 Ilex paraguariensis
ATAAAATTCCCCCCCCCCCCCCCGCCCAATATAAAATCTTGGCTCCGTCCTTATTAGCTGCACATTTTTAAAGAGTTGTAATTAGTCACTTTTTTTTTGTTCATTTTCTTTGTGTTTTATAGATTTTTGGACTTTTATTCTGTCATTCATCTTATTAGCAATGTTGAAGCTAATCACACTACAGCACTTCGGGACATAATATAGGAAGAAGAGAATCGGGGGGAAAGAACAAGTACAGATAGTGACTACAATGCTTCACTTCTGAATATGAAATTTATTGGTATAAATTGTAAATAGTTCTAGTTCAAAAAGAAAATTGTAAGTAACCTTAATTAATCTCATTGTTTGTTAAAGGTTAAAATTAGTATGTTTTGTTATTTTTGATTTTAGACAGTGTGCTTACCGATTTTTGGCCTTTTTTCAATGAATTTCTAAATATCAAATAGGATGTCATTAAGAATAAATGTATAATATTAATTTTATTAATTGCGAGTAAAAGAAAATTAAAACTTTTTAGAGTATCAGGTGCCCACCCAAAAATAATTTTTTGGCTCTGTCCCAACCGTGCAAAGCCATGGACTTGAAATTATTATGAAATGGATAATTTTTACTTAGTGTAGGAGACCGAGTTGTCGCATGTAAGTGGTAGTTATTATATCCATTTTGAAGAGACTTATTTCTAAACTAAACCCGGGGATGAATCTCTAGGACAGAATTATATACTTCATCACCCCAGATTTGATTTAGCTAAAATGTTTGAACACTGGACTTAGTCATGAATGCCCCCACTTCAATATGAATGCGAGAAAACTAATTTGTGCATTCTTAGTCTCGAATTTATTGCATATAAGAATTTCAACATATTCACTTGCAATGTTTTCTTCATCCTTCTGTTTGTCTTCCGTTGGGAATACAAAATAACCTAATAAACTTGGGAGAGAAGTTATAAATGTTGAAATTAGAGATCGAGAACTTTCCATATGGGAAAGAAAGTCAATGTCTATGACTCTCGAATTATCAGAGATCTTTAATTGTGTTATAGCTCATCAAAAGAATTCTTATTACGGAATTTGAATCTCTTTAATAGGTTTTTCCAATGTTTTATATTGCCTATCATGAACTCAAATGGATCAGTTATCCCTGATAAGGTCCTTTACTAATGAAATATGCACGAACAAACATTAAAACTTAGACTAATACTATTTGCACCTTAAATTTTGATTTAATTCATTAAATCAACAACAAATTCTAATGTTTGATGGGGTCTACAATAAATCCAAATATCACAATAAATTATGTCAGTAAATTAGGTCTCAATAACATTGCTCTACAACTTAAGGTTTGTCAAATAGTTCTAACGAAGACACAATGAATTACGTCAACACATTTTTAGTTTCATAGTATTACTCATTTACAATTGGGTAAATTACACTTTATCCCCTTGAATTATAACTTTTGTCTAACTTTGTACTTTCAACCATAAAATTTCTCACATTACACCCTAAAATATCAATTTTATTTTATATCACTTCAATAGATAACAACTGTCAATATTTTAAAGGTAAATGAATATGTGAGTGGTCTATACTACCAATAAGCAACTGTCTATTACACATGTGCAGGTCAAAAATTATTAAAAATACCTATCAATGACTTTGTCCTTCCAAAACTTCAAATTTTCTTCCTTTATCCGATCTTTTTTTTCTTTCCATCAACTATTTGGTTGCAAAAGAAGTAATATAAAGTGGTATTAGGCACTTGGTGGGAAGCTCTTTGGGGTTTTCTTCCATCATTTGACAAATTTTCAACTTTGTAATTATCTACCAGAGTGATACTAAACAAAATTGATACTTTATGGTATAATTTACTCTCATGTACTATGTATGACTATGTGGGCCCTTTTTTTTTTCTTTCTTTTTTGTTCATGCACTTGAACGCAGATATCTAAAACCTTTTACCAGAAAATTTTGGGGGCTGCTTAATTTCTTAATCATTTAATTCATTGTATTATCCCGAAGGAGGACATTTTTGAAGGTCCCCTGCATAGGAACTCTTCATATTTCTACATCAGATTCAAATCGAATAAAACTGTGTAACGTAACGTTCACATTCTCTCGGTCACCAAACAAGAAGTGAAGGCTCCATGCCATTCATTGCTTTCATTTCTTTTACTTTTTCTTGTCTCAACTTCATGGGTAGCTTCCGCTGACATACATGAGGAGTTTCCTTCAATGCCTTTCCCTTCCATACCCAAAGTCATTTATGTCAAAATTAAACATAAAAAGGAAATTGATCAAAAACGAGCACCAAAGAATTAACATGGTTCTGTCCTTAAACTTACGTACACACCCACGTACACGGGTGCAGCTTTCTTTGCAGTTACTCCAAAAACAGAACTTATGTATAGTAAACACCATGTTCACCCAATACGGCACCGCTTCAATAAATTTGCACACTAAATAACAAATCACCCACGTACAAACCGAGCTTTTGACCATATTCAGCCCTTATCCAAACTTATATTTCAAACTCAGTTAGTTTTAAACTTATTTTTCACACTTAATCTTTTTTATGAAGACATCATTCCAAATTACACATTCATGGCCTAACACGTCATTTGGAATGACCATTTTAAACTTGAGAAAATTGTTGGATCTACTTATTATATTGTCATTCATAATGACGTCTTTAAATTCGTCATTTAAAATGACGTTTAAAAGGAAAAACGACAATTAACACCGTTAACATGGTTACACACTAAAAATGTCATTTTAAATGAAGTTTTTAAAATAAAAAACGTCATTTACAATAATGTTTTGAGTCTGTAACCTTAGTTTTTTTAGGTGATATTTGTGACTTCATCCTGTTTTAAATATTTAGTTTGTTAAGTTTTTTTGTGATATTACTCGTCATGTTGATATTTAATTTCTTTCAATTTTTTGTTTTAACTAAAAAATAAATTACTAACCATGTTTCGCATAAAAATTTACAAACCATGAAGATATAAAAAAAATGTAATTTATGGATTAAAAAAAATTAATTCATTGCCTTACACTACCAACATTGCATAAAATATACTTTGCGTATAAATGAATTTTGTGACTCAATTTGGGATATTTTGTATAGAGCAATGCTACAGAGACTTCATTTAGGAACTTAATTTGAGGACATAATGATGTGACTTCAGCACAACCATTGGATTAGTTTTTAGTTTCAATGTTAGATGGAGTCTACAACCAATCTAATGGTTGTACATTATTAAATCCCTAGATCAGATCCAAATAACATTTTTCTTTTTTATATGTTAAAAAATTGCTATTCCACAACAATATCATAAGTTCATCGAACAATGAGATTTGATCCACAGAAGTGTACAAATCATGCACAAATGAAAAATGAAACTTATACATTAAATAAAACAAAGTTATTACATTAGACTAAAAAAAATATAGTCTATCAATAATGTGATTGATGTTCAAAATAACGTAGAGGGTTACCAAGTACACATAAATTTGATGAATTNAAAAAAAATATAGTCTGTCAATAATGTGATTGATGTTCAAAATAACGTAGAGGGTTACCAAGTACACATAAATTTGATGAATTAAAGTGTTGGATGAATCATCACTTAAATTGAATAATCAGGAAGTTCATGATCAAAAATAAGTAATGGATTCTCTAAAATATCAATCTCGGCATAGTCAGGATCAAAATGCTCAATTTTTGCAGACTTAATTGCATGCAAACAATCAAGTCAATGTTTTTCATGTTCAAGCCTTGCTATGTTTTTGTCACGATTGTTTGAATTTTGTAGATCATATATATCAACCGAATCTGTCTTCGATACCAATTGTCCATGTCAACGATAATATTATTTAAACTAACAACGTTTATCATATAACTGTCGTCATCTTGTTGCGGGTTCAATATGAACACCCAGAGGTGGATAGTTAGTTGTTGGGCCAACAATTACGTGTCTAACTTGATTGAATGGATGATAAGGGTCGATGAGCTCAATACAGAACTCATGCTTTTATTCATACTGGATTACAACACTAGAATCTATGTAGGATACAATTGAAAAAACTATGTTTAACAATGCTACTCGGCTAGTCGAGCGTTGACGTTTGTTGGCTGAAAATGAACTATGTTGTTCTGTTGAGTTTCATTTTCACCTTGAATGGTCGCAACAACAGCCTTCAAAGTTATTGCCTTTGCTCATGTGCTACCGTCTTAGCAAATTTTGTCGTGGAAGATGGCTTCAAGCCAATGCCATAACCTTTATTATAATCGAGTCTAGTGCCAAGGACAGTGCGTGTAATCTCTTCCTGAGACAACATGGATGCAACTTCCTCAGAGAACATGCCGTCCAGAATCTCTATGAGATGTAACTAATTGGGTGAAGAGACACTAACTATAATAATGTCATATTCATTTCGAACTATTCGAAACAAGGAAACACAAAAAATCATCCATCAATTTCTTTTATCCGAAAATATTAGGATGGATATTTTATCCATGATAAGCAAATGGGAAGTGATATGTAATTAAAGAAGATTGAAGGGAAAAGTGTGGGAAGGAATTCGTATCCAATCTCCCCATATGCATGTAGTTGAAAAACTCAAACATGCTTCTCGTGCTCTCACAAAATTTCTTTAATTAAGACTCCATTTTTTATTTTCTATTTATTTTAAAATTTAATAGATCCTTAATCATTCCCAACCCTAAGATGATAAAGAATCAGACAAATGCTTTATAATATAGAAGCTCTAACATCTTTTAGGCCAGTTAGGGATCTAAATGATTCGTGTTATGTTATTTTTGTATCAGGTTATTTGGAATTGTGACAGACACAAATAATATTATTGCAGTTTCCTATCGTGTTTAACAATTTAAATTATAACATAATTAAAAACTATTCAATTTCTTCTTACAACACAACCAAACAAGTTACTTTTGTCAAATACTAAACCTGGCTTATTTTTTATGCATCTATACTATATATTATAGAAAATCGATTAGTAGGGAGGGATATTTAGAAGCCTTCCCTCATCTCTGCTTTTTTTTTTTTTTAATTTATACTACTTTTGGTCCATAAAGAATATATTTTTTGTCAATTTAGTCTTCATTGTATCAATTTTGTCAATTTGATCCCTAAAGTATTCAATCCGTGTTACTTTGGTGCTTAATCAACCAATCCAACAAATTTTTTGATGGAAGTAACTATGTTTCATTTTTGGATTAATTACATTGGAGGTTCTCAAAATATGGAGTTTGTCTCATTTTGGTTTCCAATGTTTCAATTACATCATGTTGGTCCCTGAAGTAGTGAATATATTTCTATATGGCCCCTCAAGTGGATAGCGTTTAGATTGTTAACGATTTTTTTTTCATAAACTTGTTACGTGATACTTAAATATGGAAAAAAAAATTTTTAATAACACTACAATCAGCAAATAATCACAACTTACACACATTTAGACAATAAAATTAGTATTTCATTGTTTAATTTTTTAGTTCGAACTTCATCAAAACACTCTGCCAAGTCCATCAAAACTCATCTTCTTTGGTGAAATGTCCAGCCCACTCAATTTTCACAATTTATGCTTCTACTTGATCATCATCATGAAGAACTGGTCAAGATATAAATAATTTTCACTATTAAGGTGTAGGTGNTATGTCCAGCCCACTCAATTTTCAGAATTTATGCTTCTACTTGATCATCATCATGAAGAACTGGTCAAGATCTAAATAATTTTCACTATTAAGGTGTAGGTGTGAAATGTTCAGCCCAGTCAAGATTTATAGTAGATTTAGATTTCTGCTTTCCTTGCCCTACATATAATCAGGAGAGAGACAATTATTTTCTTGAGGTTTGTTCTTAATTATATAGTCGAGAAGAGAGTATAAAATGATTTTGATTTATTGATTTCATAAGAAGAGAGAGAGAGAGAGAGAAAGAAGTAGAAGATAGAAATGGAGCGAGAAAAGTAGAAGATAGACATGAATTAATGGAAGAGGGAACACAAAAACAAAAGATAAAGATGAGAGAGAGTGACAAAAGAGAGAAAATAAATTGATGGAATAGAGGGAAAGATAGAGAGTGGTGGAAGAGTGATTTAGATCCTCTTTGTTACCATTTTTCTTCAATTTCTTTTAATATAGTACAAAATAAGTGATATATGTAAGATTTTAAATATTAACGAGTGAGGTGCAGAAATTAAATTAGAATCATTTGAGTCAATATAGCGCTCACTGTGGTCAAGTTACCACTAAAAAAAAGTTAGGAACGTAAGAGCTTCGAGAAATGTTAGGACTGGTCTAAAATAATTTTTTTTTTTTGTTTTTGATCAATGACACCCACAAACCACTTAGGCAATTGCTGACCAAGGCTGTGGTCAAAAATAATCTTACTCAGCAACCAGCCGCCTCTATTGAAAACAAAACAAAAAAAAAAAAAGGTTAATTAGGCCTCTCGGTCTATCTCGCCTTTCACTCTACTGTGAGACGACTCAGACCAACTCTCGCATAAGGCCCTCGACGACTACCACAGGTAACTTTTACTGTTATTGGTTTTTGGAGTTGTGGCTTGCCATGTGTTTGATTTTATTTTTTTTGTTTGAAGATGTTGAATGTGGGAGGTTTTTGCTTGGGGTAGAATTTTTTAGAACTGTTTGTAGGTTACTGTTCAGATTTTGGTAGTAAGTCACTGGTAGTGAGTGTGGGATGTCGTATGGTTGAGATTTGGGGTTTTTGAATTTGGTAGTGATTTATTGTTTACTTTTTGCTTACGACTTCAGCTTTTTTGCCATGCTTTGTTATTGCTATAACAAATGGGTCAAACAAGTGTAATGGGTGCCGGGATAAAAGATTTTTTGTTTAGTGGGTGATGTATGTCTTATCGTATAACTCGTGTAATAAACGAGTGATATGGATGTGAGATAGCTAGAGCAGTTTGTGTGGATTGTATTGAGTGTTTTTTCAACTTGCTTCACTTGACCCAGTTGCCAGACACTCTCCTTTCACTCAGAGACACCCATGCCAAGCCCACCTCTCTCCCCCTTCTCACCATGCTAGAACCCCGAGCCATAAACAAAAAGAAATGGAAATAAAACCGCTTTATGGGGCAACCTCTGCCTCATCATTGATGTCATGGGTCATGCCACTCGGCACAGAGAGAGAAAGAGAGTTGGTTGGTGTTTTCTTTTTAAGTGAGGACAATTACAGATAGATAGATAGAGAGAGAGAGAGAGATTTGTGCCAAATTTTCTATTAAATTTGCATGTGCCTAGTAATTTGTTTTACCATTAGCTTTCTTCTTGTGTAAAACTCCTGGTTGGACTTTTGGCCCCAATCAATTTAGAATCTTTTGATGATTTAATCGGAGGTTACTTAGATCGTGAGTCGCTTGAATACATAGTACGAGTACATGTACGTAATATGATATTTTTTTAAGTATGTGATACGATAAAAGTATGTTTAGCTGATAAATTATTTTGAATCACAATTTGTTTTAAAATTTTTATCTAAATTGTTTTCACTACGGTATAATATTATATGTTACAAAACATTTGTAAACACTAAGTCAGTTACGATTTATCTGATATTTGTGCCTGATTTTCTATTATCTAAAATAATAAATAACTATAAATCTATATATATGTAGTTAATTAATATATATTTTATATTTGTGTTACATATTCAAATGCGAATTGATTTAGGGTTAGCATTATAATTTGAGATTGTACATTTTGGTGATCTAGATCGCGAACTTTGGGATTGATATACTTAGATTGTGAGTCGTCATGGATTTAATGAATTCTAGTAACCATATTTTAACCATTCATTAGGTTCTTGGGCTTGTTTTTAATGGGTTTGAAATTTTGTTCTGCATCATGACATAGACCTAGGGACCTTCTTTGTGGAATCAATTGGATCCATGATAATAATGTTTCATGCGTATTACATGATAATAATGTTTTGCGTCCTTGTCTTGTTTATCATCAATTCATATCTCACAGTTATTGGTATCAAAATTATTTAGAACAAAGGAACTACAACAAATGGTATTAGAGTTATTGGACACAAAGTCCTACTATACAGCTATCCCCTGTGATGAAGCATGCTGATCCTTCGGTGTTCATGTTCAACTTTGCTTGGTTTGTTTAAATCACGGTGAAAAGCCATGGAGATGCATCTCTTGGATTGAAGAATATACTCCATAGCCCCATATTTGATTTAGTTAAAAAGGTTTGAACACTGGACTTAGTCATGAAAGCCCAACTTCAATATGAATGTGAGAACCCAAACTTGTGCATTCTGTCTCTAATTTTATGCATATATGAATTTCAACGTATGCACTTGCATCTTCATCCTCCTGTTTGTCTTCGGTTGGGAATGTAGAATAATCAGACAAAATTGGGACATAAGTAATATATGTTGAAATTAAAGATGAAGAAGTTTCCACATAGGGAAAGAAAGTCGATATCTATGACCATAGAATAATTAGAAATCTTCTTTAATTGCATTCTGTTGACTTGAGTGTGTTATAGTCATCAAAAGTATTTGAATTGTGAGATTTGAATCTCTTTAATATGTTTTTCCTAACTTGAACTCAGATGGATCTGCTATCTGTAACAAGGTCCTCTACAAATTTCCAATGCATGCAAAGACATATAAAGATTACAGAGAAAATGTATTCGAATAAATCCGATACTATTAATATGATATTTTTTTTTTTTTTATTCATGCAGACATCTAGATCCTTTTTGGGGCTGCTTTATTGCTTATTCAATTAATCCATTACATTATCCCGAAGGAGGACATTTTTGAAGGTCTCCTGAATAGGAAATCTAAAAGGAAAATGTCAAGCAAGTAGGGCTCTTCATATTTCTCCGTCAGCTACAAATCGCATAGAACTGTGTAACATAACGTTCACATTCTCTTGTTCACCAAAGTAGTTACCTCAAACTTCCTATAAATAGTTGGCCTTTAATCCTCTCTTTTGCACAAATCAACAAGTAGAAATGAAGACTCCATACAATTCATCGCTTTCACTTCTTTTACTTTTTCTTTTCTCAACTTCGTGGGTGGCTTCAGGTGATACACATGAAGAGTTCTTTCAATGCCTTTCCCTTCGCCCTCAGAACCCCACTTCTATATCCAAAGTCATTTACACCGCACAAAACTCTTCGTATTCATCTATCTTACAATTCTCAATACGAAACTTACGATTCACATCGCTCAACACCCCTAAACCTTTAGTTATTGTCACACCATTATATGAACACCAGATTCAAGCGGTCATATATTGTTCCAGAAAACATGGCATGCAAATTAGAACACGAAGTGGGGGCCATGACTATGAAGGCCTTTCTTATGTTTCTGAAGTCCCATTTGTGATTCTTGATTTGATCAACCTCCGGTCAATCACAGTTAATGTTGAAAATGGCACAGCATGGGTTCAAGCAGGTGCAACTATAGGTGAACTGTACTATAGTATTGCTGAGAAAAGTAGAACCCTTGGATTTCCTGCTGGAGTGTGCCCGACTATGGGTGTTGGTGGACACATTAGTGGGGGAGGGTATGGAACCTTACTGCGTAAATATGGTCTTGCTGCTGATAATGTCATTGATGCACATTTGATCGATGTTAGTGGAAAAATTCTTGACAGAAAATCCATGGGGGAAGATCTTTTTTGGGCCATCAGAGGAGGTGGAGGTGCAAGCTTTGGAGTCATTCTTTCTTGGAAGATAAAGTTGGTAGTTGTTCCACCTACAGTTACTGCATTCACAGTCCCCAGGATGTTAGAACAGAATGCAACAAAGCTTATCCATCGGTGGCAATCTGTTGCTCACAAGTTTCATGAAGATCTTTTCATTGGAATTATAATAAGTGTGGATTCAAATAAAGATGGTAAGAAAACTATACAAGCTTCATTCAAGTCCCTGTTTCTCGGTCGAGTTGATAGACTCCTCCCATTGATCCAAGAGAGCTTCCCTGAGTTGGGTTTGGTAAGAGAAGATTGCATTGAAATGAGCTGGATTGAGTCAATCCTATACTTTGCTGGTTTCCCAAGTGGAGAATCACTTAATGTTTTACTCAATAGGACTGCTCTATCTACGAGATATTTCAAGGCAAAATCAGACTATGTAAAGGAACTTATTTCTGAAAATGGGTTGGAAGGGATATGGAAAATGTTTTACGAAGATGAGGCAAAGGCAGCAGGGATGATATTGAATCCATATGGTGGAAGAATGAATGAGATATCGGAGTCCGCCTTACCTTTTCCACATAGAGCTGGGTATTTATATAAAATCCAACACTTGGTTTATTGGGACGAAGCTGGAATGGAGGCATCTGAAAGGCATATAAGTTGGATCAGAAAGCTTTATAGCTACATGGCTCCCTTTGTTTCCAAGTTCCCTAGAGCTGCATATATCAACTATAGGGATCTGGACATAGGAATAAACGACAAAGGCAATACAAGTTATGCACAATCAAGTATTTGGGGTGTTAAATATTTCCAAAATAACTTCAATAGGTTGGTTCATGTGAAGACTATGGTTGATCCTGGTAATTTCTTCCAAAATGAACAAAGCATTCCGCCTCTTTCAGCATGGTGAGGAAGAAAGATGACTAGGATCCTTGGGTGGGATATAATAAAGTTAAATTAAATTTGGTGTGTTAACTAATAATAAGTGTCCATGGGACGTCATAGTGGTGTTAATACTATTTGATTGTAGTTTATAATAAAATTTATGCTTGCTTACTTTCGCATGTGCCCGACCACGTAATTAATTTCATTTACTTGATAAGATTAAAGTTTTAATCCTCCCCTTGTTTAAGACTAAAATTAAGAAGGCAGATCATGGTATAGCGGTAAACCTACTCTATTTTAACCTGAGCATCAGAGATTTCACTTACAAAAACAACTGCTCTCCAAACAAGAGCAAGGCTATGTACTTTTTACCCTTTCAGATCTTGTAGCGGCATGCGCATCATGCACTAGACTATCTTTGTTTGGGCGTATAACATATCAAATTGTAGGGACTTGTGGATCCGGTTTGACAGGAATATCATGCTCTAGACTATCATTTTTTCAGCATGTGATATATTTGATTGCTGAGAATTGAGGAATAGATAAGTGATGATAGAAATTTCTTTAAACACATAATTAGAAATTTAGTTGTTACAATACATGACCCATGTATACAAAATAATATTTTGTGCAATAGTCAATAAATGATACAATACTTCTTTTCACCTCTAGTTTAAACAAATTTCACATTACATAATCACTATAAATTAATTTTATAGGTTCAATACTTCCTTCAATGGTATGAAAACATATTCTACTCAATTTGGATTCTCCACATGTTTCACATTTATTGTTTGAATCAATATTGAATTTAGGCAACAATTATGAATTCATTAATTTATGCAAAGTATCAAAATTAAAATCCCCTAATCTAAAAAAAGATTAAATGACTCAAGCACAAAAGCATATGTGTTTTTATTATTAGTAGTAGCTTCAATAGTTGTTATATTCATCTTAGAGGGCTCATCGATCAAATATTCTTTATGTACAAAGAAGGCAGTTGCATAATAGTTATTCATGGACGACTCTTCAACTTCCAACGTTAAAAGGAAATGAAAAGTTATATTGCAGATAAATTCTGAGATGGAATTTACTTTTAATGATAGAATTTTGAAAGAATCATATGTCCGGATCATTGTTGAGTAAGAAAGTGTTTAAGTTTTTTTTCATGTCTAATAAATTTATACTAACCAGGGGTCGAATTTATCTCAAGAAAACAATTAAAATTCTAATAGGTCTAACCATAAATAAAATACCTCATAATCAGGGACCCAGTGAAAAACTGTGACGTTAAAATCAAAATTATGATACAAAATTAGTGCTTCCGGATCCTTTAACAAAGGGACTAAGACTTATAATTTTTTTTTATAAACATGTTGACAACATATGGATGTGGGGTCCTTTAATGTACTTGTGTTTGTCCCCAAAAGTGGTAAAAATAAAAATGTTTTCCAAGCGTAGGACATTTATCTTGTAGTAACTAGAAAAATATCGATGTCGTCTCCTGAAGGAAAACTAAGACAAATTCTAAAGGTGATGTGATTCAAACAAAATTAAAAATCTTTTGGTTTTAGAAAATAGAGACAATTGATAAAAATTAAGAGACAATGTTAAAGGAACTGGATAGCTATCAAATTTCATACCACCTTGAATTGAAATTTTGACTTAATTTATAACTCATGCAAGATTGTAATCAAGACGAAAAATATTTAACTGAAATTAGAATTTAAAAAATATGTATTTTGGTGATAGAATTAACTCATGGAAAAATTAATAGGGCTTTTCACACTTTGCACTCCAAAAAATGTTAAAATTTTTATTTTGCATCCTAAAATATTAATTTTTCAATATTGCACCCTCATTATTCTAAATTAGTTGCAACGAGGTTCCTCAGACCAACTGTCGTCCCTTTTCCCGTTAAATCTCGTTGTAAATGCAAAGCACATGTATTACCCACGAACAAAATTATAAAAACACCTAATGTGGTAGTCTCTCAACTATAAAAAGTGCACAACGTAAAAACTCATATTCGCTAGAGACATAAGCATAGTGGTTTTCTCTACGTTTTTTATGGCTTTGAATGATAGGTACTCAAATGTTCGAATCAAAATGAAATTGAAGCCGATTTTGAGTTCACGTGTGAATTGGATTAGGTTTTCTGTAATCAATTGTGATTCAATTATGTAGTCTTCGGGAACCAAAGCTGTGATTCAAAGAGTAGGTGAGCTAGATTTTCAACACTCGTCTTTATCTGCGAGCACTTTCATGAAGAAGGCCCAGTGGCCTATGATTCCGATGTCGAAGTCAATGACGTGGACGACAGTCGAACCGTTGATGGCTTTGAGTATGGCTTGGTTGGAGGTGAACTTGGAGAACATGGGGATAGGAGAAATGTTGCATAAGATTTTGTAGGTTTTATTGTTTTGGATGATTTCAAGGGAAGTGGTAGGACAAGTTGGCTAAGTTAACCCAGTGAGTAGGGACTGGAGAGCTTCTTTGAAGTAGAAAGTACCTCTCTAGAGGGATTTTTCGGTGGGTGATCGGAGGCGTTGATTGGGCCACTAATGGAGATCGTTTGAGAGGTCAACAGTGTTCGAATTGTGGGGATGATCCGCCATCAGAGAGATTGAAATAGGAGGGGATGAATTGGTTTGTATCAAATGAGTGAGGTTCCTTGATACTATGTCTCGCAATGAGTGAGTTGGGGTTTCAATGTCAAACCATGAGTTGAATCATCATGGAGACCTATGAAGCACGGATACGGATACGAAATACGAATACGATACGAAACGGGTACGGGAATACGACAAAAAAAAAAAAAAAAGATACGGGTACGGCTAGGATACGTCCATAAAATATATATTTTTAAAAATTTTATTATTATATTTAATGTAATAATTATGATTTATAAAGTAAATCACACTTCTATCAAAGATATATAATAATAACTAACCATCAGAGTCAGTCGATCGTCAGTGTGAGTGGGAGAGAGAGAGAGAGAGAGAGACGATCGTCGTCGAGTATCGACTGAAGGGAGTGGGGGCCTGACGGGCTATGAAAGAAAAGTGTACATGTTTTAGTCTTTTAAACTTTTAGTTTAATATATTTTTTTTTTTTTGCAAATAAGGGCCTAAATATATTGCTCTTGTGCCCCTATACTTTTTTAAAATTCGAATAATACCCCGCCGTATCCTTATGCGTATCCTAGGCGTATCCCACGCGTATCCAAAACGTATCCGGCCGTATCCGAAAACCAATTTTTTTTTTAACTTTAGGATACTTCTCAGACGTATCCGGTATGTATCTGATGCGTATCCGAATCCAAAAGTATCCGATACGGATATTTTGACCCTTTTGAAGTATCCGTGCTTCATAAATGGAGACCCAATTCTTTTATCAAAGAGTCCCAATCCTCCAAGTTGTTCAGAACATTACGTGTTTTGACAGTTTTGCCCATGGGCAAAACATGTGCCTTGTATATGCAACGAGATTTAATGGGAAGATAGATGACAGTTGATTTGAGAGGTCCCATTGCAACCAATTTAGAATAATGAGGGTGCAATGTGGAAAAAATAATTTTTTAGAGTGTAAAGTAGAAATTTTAACATCTTTGATGTTGATTATAGGGACTCTAAGAATTAACTATGCAAAATTTAATTGACTACAATTAAGTAAAGATGTTTACAAATCAATTATGTTTTTAATTTTAATTATTTCAATCAACGAAATAACACTAAACATTGAATGCCATATTTACGTCAAAACACCCAATCACCGGTGAGAATCCCTCGTCCAATCATATCAGAATTAAACTACTCACTCATAGTGAATGTAAAATCGTAAACTATTAAAAAAGACATAGTAATTAAATAGAAAAAAAAGTATATTGAAAATCAAACTTTAATCCAATACTTTGTATCTAATGAAGAATGGAAATTAATACAAAAACAAGAATTGCAAGTACTTTGTAATCTATATCTATTCATATAATAAAGTAATTAGAAAAGTTTGTTTTTAGCTTTTTTGCGGCTCAAATCATTTGACGATTATTGATCCGACAATTGTCATGCGAAATTTTTCGAAGACTCCTATCTATCATCTAACTCTCTCTATATATCTATTTTATACTTTATCTCTCTCTCTCTGTCCTTACTATTATCTTATTCTTTCTGCTTCTCTTGTGTTATTTGTTTTTATTATTTACACCATAAAATATATGAAACTATATGTTATGAAATTATTTATTCCATGAAATTAATTCAAAATTTTTATACATCTAACGACATATATTTTGTCACTTACTTTTTAATTTGTAAATCACACTTAATATAATAAAAAAATAGCACACATTTTTCATGATTTGATGACTTTTTTATCTGAGTTTCACATCTTTACCTGAAATTAGGTCTTAATTGATTCAGGGTTTAAATTCCTCTAGAATTCCCATTGACAATAGTTTTTTTATAATTTTTTTTGTATTTTTTTTTAATATTTGCTCTACTTGTTATATTTTATGTGTTTTCATTTTTCTCTTTTGTGGGTATAGGTGTGGATATAAAATTTGATATTTTTTATTGTCTTTTATGATTGTGTGGATGAGTTTTCATCATGCTAGAAACTTCATCAAACAATATTTTAAAGCCATTTTGATGATTTTCTCACATAAGTTTTTAGGATAAAAGACACGGACACCCCTGAGTTTTTGCAATATTACACGAATATAATCTAAAATTTTACAAATAACACGGAGACCTCTTGAGGTTTGAAATTCATTGCCCGAAGACCCCCTCCATCTCCTTCCCGTCAATGTTGCTAACGGAAAGTGATGATTTTATCCCAAATGTTTTTATTATTTTCACAATTGCCCTTCTTCAAATTTTGTATAAAAAAATTAAATTAAAATTTTAATAAAATCAAACAAAATTTGATTTAGTACATAAAAAATTGATATAAATTAGTAGCCCAAAAATTGATTAAATGAATTTCAATATTAATTTGATAACAATAAAAATTAATTTTACAAAATTAAATATTAATTTTAAAAAATTAAATGTCAATTTGAAAAAATTAAATGTTATTTGTTATTGATCTAATCAACACGAAATTGACCTTAGATTATATTTTTGAAAATATTATCAATATTTTGGTACTAAATTTTTAAAAAATTTTCGAACTATCAAATTTTCAAATTTGTTTTTATCAAATTTTTAATTTACTTTCACATGTTTTCATATGAACCAATGATTTTGAGTTTACAAAGTGGAGGTGAGTGATTCTCTTTAAAAAAAAAAGAAAAAAAAGTGGGGGGTTAACAATTGGTTTGGTTTAAGTATGTGTAGTCGAATCTTGACCAAAAGAAAATTTATCAAATAATATAATAAGAGAGAAGACACTATGCTATAAACAAATATATGTATTTAAATTTATGGGTTAAAATATAAATTTTTAAGTTTATATACAACAAAAAATTATAATTTAAGGTCAATTTCATGTTGGTTTAATCAATACCAAATAATATTCAACACAAAATGAACCTTAGATTGTAAATTGATATACAATTTTATAAAAAAAAATTGGCATTTAATTTTGTCCAATATATATTCAACTTTTTTTGAATTAATATCAAATTAATTTTTATTTTTATTAAATTAATATTAAAATTTATTTAATCATTTTTTTGGTGTACTAAATTATATCAATTTTTTGAATACTAAATCAAATCTTGTTCCATTTTATTAAATTTTTAATTTTTTTGGGTACTAAAGTTAAAGAAAGGTAATTGTAAAAATAATAAAAAAAAAAATTGGGATGAAATCATCACTTTCTATTAGCAACATTGACGAAAGGGAAACAGAGGAGATCTCCGTGCAATAAATTTCAAACCTTAGGAGGTCTCCGTGTTATTTATAAAATGTCAGGGGTGTTCGTATAATATTGGAAAAACTCAGGTGATGTACATATTTTTTACCCTATTTTTTAATTAGAAATCAATTTATTAGTATTTTATCTTAAAAACTTGAATTATTGTATTTTTAATAGAAGTAGTTGTTGGTTTGGAAGACTTGTTAGTAGCAAAAAAAGAAATGTTATATGTGGAGGATTGGATATTTGGTAATTAAATTTATAATTATATTGTGTCATTTAGGGTTGAATGGTGATAATAATAATAAATTCGTGAATTTTATAAATAAGCAAGATTTGATTGATTTTATTTATCACTTAAAATTATGAATTTAATTGTGTTTAGTTAATTTTTTATTTCTTGAGGTATTTATTACATGATGGATTGGAAATATGGTGCTTATGTTTATAATTATATTCTGTTATTGAATTGAGTGGTGGTAGATGTGATAAATTCGTAAGTCTTATAAATAAGCAAGATTCTATTTATTTTATCTATTGCTTAAGAATTTTAAATATCAATGGGTTATGTTAATATTTGTTTATTTTCTTTTGTAGGCATTTGTATATATGACATTGTTTTGGAGAGTTTTTATATATTTTTATGACAGTTCTATTAATATGAAGGATATGATTGGTGATATATTTTTAGTCATTTTAGAAGAAGAATTTGTATGTATATTTTTAGGTCATTCATTTTGAATTTGAGCAATTTTTTAAAACTTTTTTATTTGTTATATAATTACTTCAGGCACTGGTAATGACTAATGCTATTATAAAAAGTCAGCAAAAGTGAAAATTTTTTGTTTGATTATATTAACCTAAGAACAAATCTGTAACACCCCAAAAACCCCCGTGTGTGACATTACATTCTAAAAACCATTTACCGTATGAGAGCATTAAGTAAAATTCATCACGACGAAAGTTTCATTCATCAACCATTCATATTTTAACAAAATTTGGGCAGAGTCTCCTTTGTACGGGGAGCTCTACCCAAAACACAACCTGTACAATTATATTACAATTGACCACACCGGGTCCACATATGCATAACTATTGACCACACCGGGTCCATTTTTCCATCATAAAATAAACTTGCATTCATCATATGTCATATCCACACTATCATCCCAAATTAATAGGTCTAATCTTGGCCTTTACATCTCCAAAATGTAATAATATAACGCAGCGGAAATAACAGAAATGAACTAGAGTTCAAAAGGATATTCTAAGCATAATCTAGTCTAGAACAAAATAAAAGTGTCGCTCTAAGCGTCCACCTCGGGATCCACATCCCCGTCAAGCGGAGTCTTCCAATGGGTGGGCTCCTCGGCTCCTAACTCCTCCTCAAGTGTGAAATCTGAAAAAATTTTATTTGTAGGGGGTGAGCACGAAGCTCTGTAGCAAAATCCTCTCAACTCAAACAAGGTTTGAAAAACATAGCAAACGGTCGGTCTCATTTCACAACTAACATATATATAGGTTTGGAATGAAAACAGTGACATTTTAAAAGAGATCTCAAGTTTAAACAATAGCAATAATCAGTTAAAAGAATAAAGTGAGTTTAGCATCGATAAACAAAATTCTAATTTAAGCTATTTAAGAAGGGCTTCTCCCTAAGCATTGTCCCATACCAATGCATCGGCAAGAACGACCCAACTCCCGATTCCATGTATTTTTGGTTCATCCCCGTACCATGTATGTTGATTGCTTCTCGTGAATCTACCTAACGATCATGCCTAGTCCACCAATTCCAACCAACAATCACAAATCTCTTTAGGAAGGGCGTGTACCGTCTCCTACGGCATTGACGAAATCCTCCCAAGGTGTCTAGTATACTAACCCTTTTCCTCGGTGTATATGTGAACAATAGTGATCGCGAGCACAACAACGATCCACTACGAGCATTAGGCAACCATCTCACCCCCCATTGGGATAGACTAACCTCTAACACTCTACGGCATCTCTCGAAGGTAATCCAAGTCCATCACAACAACCATACAATGAGGAAATCAAGAATATTCACAATTCACAACAATTTCCCAAATATAGTAAAATCCCCAATTTTGTTTTCACATTTGTCATATAATCGAATAATCCAAGAAAATATGCAAGAGATCGTAATCTATATCATTGTGTTATACAATATTCAACACTAAAGTTTTAAAATCAAAGACAAAGAAGAAATTAGGAGAAAATCCCCTTTTCTTGAAAACTAGGGCTTTGAAGAAAAAAAAAAAAAATCAATAGAGCTTTGGTGGTTACCCACCCTTCATATTGTTCAAAACATGGCATTTATTACAAATAGAACAAGAATCATGTATTTCATATTATATATATGAGAAGGAGAGTGAAGAAACATATATCTATATACATATATATATATATATATATATATCTAGCCTCAATGTGAGAGATTGAGAGAAAATCCCCTACCTTAAATCAAGATTCCAAGCTAAGACCCAAGCTTCAAGACCTTCTTGCTCTCCTTTCTTTTCCTCTTAATCTTCTCCTCCTAGGGTTTCAAAAGATTTGGGTGAGAGGGTAGCAAGAATGGAAGAAAATGGGAGGAGAATGTATTCTTGAAGAATTTGAAGTTTTGATTTCTACAAGGTATAAATCCCTCTTGATTGGTATTTCTATCTTCCTCTCTTCCTCTAAAATGGTTCCTAGGGTTTGGAGGGGTGAAATGAATGCTAAAGGGATGACATTAGGTTTTTATAGGGCAAGAAAATCGAGCAAAACCCGATATTTTCTGTTCAGAAAAAAATCGGGTTTCCTTCGTACTGTTCACAGATTTTTGGTGCGACTTCCAGGTCAGTTTTGACCCATTTAGAGGTCGAATTGGAAATTTTTCATGAAATACACTTTTGTAGCCCTAGATGTCTACTAGTGCCTGTCAAAATTTCAGATCAAGTGGACATCACAATATAAAGTTATGATCAAAATACTAAGCAGTGTCTATCACCCCTTTTTACCCAATTTCACTCCAATTTGGTTTTACTTCTAAAATACTTCCTAACTTCTAATACATCCCATATTACCTCTCCCAATGTTTTCC